>JAHWXV010930010.1:0-17424 GCA_024586415.1 Phrixothrix hirtus | reverse complement strand
GCAAACTTTTCAGTTTCTCTGAAAAAAATGCATTGAAGTGAGTTATCTAACAAAATCTTTGAAGTTAAGCAGAATTTTGTGGGTCCAATAATTTTGATGGGTGACTGTTGCAATTATCGTACCCAAAGTAAACGTAAATAATGATATTATTTGTGGACATTATTTCCATATCTATTATACATAAGAGAGCCATGTATTGTTTCATGGAATAAATAGTGCAAGTTTTTAAAATTTTGTGGAATATATAAGGTACATATTTAGATGATGTAAATGTAAAACATGTCAATAGAAATACTAATTCATGTATCCTTTTCACTCTTATCAATTGTGTGTTGATAAGCTAAATAAGTTTACTGGTTATTAACAAATTTATATATTGCAAATGATATAAAGCAGTTCCCTTTAAAAATAACTTAAGTGTAGTGTGATCCCCTTTATTCTTAGCGCTTAAGACTAGAAAAGTACTAATTTTGCGAAACATTCTATGGAGAATAGCCCAAAATAATTATGAGGTATTAAGAAACTTATTGCTAAAATTAGTAATAAACAATTGATTACAGGTATATTCCTTTAGCTGTCAATATGTAAATACAAGTGTTGAAATGCCTGAATGCTAATGTGTTTAGAAATAACAAGTAATAGCATATGATCATTTAAATTGCAATTCCTAGTAGGTTATAAAAAAAATTCATTTCTTAGCTTAATTCATTAGTAATAATTATTTGTCAAATTGAGGGTTTGAATCATATTTTACAGAAAATTTTTAAAAATTTAAAACGAAGAGTTCATAAAAGCATTAAATGCAATGGTCAGCATTTCGTAGATTTATTGTAAATAAATTTCCTATTTTAATTTAATAATAAAGTTTTTCTCACCAAATTTGTTGACATTATTATTATAGATAATTTGCAAGTTATGTATTGGCTTTGATTGGCATGGGTGTGTTTAAGTTACACTCTACGGAAAAATTTCATAGCCCACCAGAAACTGAAATTTAAATGATTGCATGTTATATTAGAAAAAATGATTAAGAACAATTGCTGTCTATAAATCAAGTAAGAAACATGTATTATTAACCCTTGATATACAAATAAAAATGAAATTCAATGCGTTATAAAAATACTTTCGATGTCGAAATTTTAGTGGAAATATTTCCATGTATGTTTTTCGAAATTGGTCTGTGTGTCAACAAGATATGTTGAAAACAAAATTTATATATAAATTTGTAACCATATGGACACATAACCATAACAATTTCATTAAAATGGGATAATCAGAAGTTCCACTTTACTCCTGTTATTTTTTGATTTATCGTAATTTTCTCAAAAATGGCTCAAACGATTTATTAAAACTCATTATATTTCTTAATCACTTAATGCCTTTACAAATGATATAGGTGGTTTCTCAGAAAAATTTCCATAAAGCAAGTAGACGGAAATACTTTTACTGTTAATTCTGAATAAAATAACTATGAAAGTAGAAGTCCTAGCCAAGTGAAAATTTATATTAAGGTCATAACTGCCTTTATATACAAAATCAAGATTTTTGTTAATATCAAATAACCAGAAATACCACAATATTTCTGTCATTTTTAGATATTTTCCGAATGTTTAGTTTTTCCATGATTTTCTTGAAATAAGCTCCAACGATTTTTTTAAAACTTAATATATTTCTTAGCTACTAATTCCATTTTATATGAACTAACAGTTTTTCTAATAAATTTTCAAAAATTGAGTAATGAAGTATTAATTACGTAAGTAAAGCGTCAATTAACCGAATATTAATCAACTGAAGTCATTGGAAAATTAACGAGAGAAAAAATGTCACAGTTTCCATTAAAGTGCAGTGTTTTAAATGAGTAAAGTGTTTAATAAATGTTTTAAACTACACACATAACTAAAAATATAACTTTTTATAAAAAAAATCATTCAATACAATTGATAGATTGTACATACATATGTACTTAAATAAAGATGATTAAATAGGACATTGCATTTTACATACTTTTGCATTTTATCCACAACTGAAAATGCATCAACTCGCTAGAAAAAACTATTTTTGATTATCCAAACCACTCATGATGCTAATTGATGCTTTACTGTATCTGAAAAACTAAACATTGTAGAAATAGAAAATTTTATATTTCGGTTTACTACCTTTCTGACATATGATAGAAAGAATTTAGTTAAAATTGAATGAGCAGAAGTGCCATTTTATTCTTGCAATTTTTAAGTTTTTGTGATTTTCTCAAAAATGGTTCTATTTTCAAAATTTGTTGTGGTTCTTATACTTTTGATGCCCTTTTATGTGAACTTTTTGGTTTCTATGTGAAAATGTGTTGAAGTGAGTTATCGAAGAAAATCTCTGGAGCTAAGCAGTATCTTGCATGTCCAGTAATTTCAATGGGCAACCGTTGCAATTATTGTTCCCAAAATAAACGTAAATAATATTTTAATCCTCTGTGAACATTATTTGCATATCTATAATATTTTACAAACACGGACAAATATTGAAAATATGTGATGTAACTTATAAACTTTACCTAAGTAAAATTGATCACTTTGAACAAAAAATACATTGTTAACTCAATGATGAAATGCTGAACTCAATAAAATGTAACTAATATAGTAAAATTGCAAGTATTCCCCAATTGTATTTTATTTTTGTATATACATATACATGTGTATTTTAGTTTTCATATATAGATATTTTATGTAAGCTATTGTAAAAGCTTGAATTTTTTTAATTATAAAATTATGTTGGAATTCGAGTTAAAACAAATAATTCATGCAAAAAAAAGGCATTTGTTTCTATGTTAATAGTGTTATTTCAAAATTGTATAAAAAATAGTTTGATTTTTTTTATTTTTCAATTTTTAAAGTTTATGTTTTGAATATTTAATAAATATATTACTGATTACAACTAATTGTGACCATCACTGTGTAAATGTGAACAAAAATAACTTGCAAAGCAAATTATGGATGCACATAAAAGGCACTAGTAGACCAACTTTCACTCGAGATGCAACTGACAGAAAAAACAGGGAAGGAGGGATGCATAATACTGAAAAAAGTATTCCCACAATGTTACCAAACCAAAGAGGTTAAAATAGTTTGGAGGCACCTGGTCTAGATTTCCCTTCTTAACAGTAGCAGGCAGTGAGCGTGTTAAAGAAAAATTAAACTGCTTTGAAAAATTCCTTACACTTTAAAATTTTATAAATGTTCGTAATGGTTCCATTATGATACCACCTATTTTTGTAAAATGTATTGAATAAAACTTTTTTTGTCAATTTTTGTTATAATTCACAACACTTTTAGTTCACTTATGTAACTCAATGTTTTACAATAAAGAGTTAGTTAAGAAAAATACAGTTTTCAACCTAGATGCCACCAAAGCTGACCTCAAGTTCATATGGTCCAGCAAGAAGAAGCCATATTAAATATTAGTGAGAATGATCCTACAATTAGCATTCGCCATGTCTGCAAATATTCGAACACTGCACAATATTGTACGGAGCAGAAATTACATCGGTTCAATTTTACACCAGTTGAGAACTTGTTACTAGATGATTTTCTAGCTAGAACAAATTTGTCTTTTTATTTTAAGATAAATAAAGAGAAGATCAGTTTTTATAAATAAGGTTATGTTTACAGATGAAACGATATTTAGTCGGAGAGGGATATACAGCAGAACGAATTGTCATATAGTATGAAGCGAAGAAAATTTTAAGGCCAAATGGGTACATCATTTTTGACACGAATTTAAAATTAATATTTGGTTTGAAATGTTTGATCACTTTTATAGACCCCTCCCGCGAAACTAAACGGTCTCGACTATTTTAAACTTTCTTAAAATAATCTATTGGATATGGTAGAAGGAATTCCCTTAAACATTCATGCTGATATGTGGTATTTACATGATAGAGCCCCTTTTCACTATCCACTCATGGCAAGAAATTACTTAAATAATATATTTCTGTATCATTCAATTGAGCAAGGTAGAGAACATACATGGTTACTACGAAGTTCAGATTAAAATGTAATAAACTTTACTTTTGGGAATTCATTAAAAACTTGGTTTATTCTACTAGAGTTATTAACACCAGAGCTGAATTATGGTAATGAATAGTTGCAGCTGCAAACAACATTCGCACTATGCATCCATCGTTCTTTTCAGATAGGAGAAATTTCCTGAAAAGATACAAGAAATGCATTGAGTTAAATGGCAAACATTTTGAAAACTTGTTAAAGAATAATTATTTTTTTTAAACAATATTTTTTATAAGAATGAATACGTTGGAAAATTAATCTCAATGTTATTTTTCTCTAAAAGAATGTATTTTAACAACATGTATGTCTTTTTTGAAGGATATTGATTGGGTTATTTTGGAGAAACCTAGTATTTCTATAAAACCTTAACCTAAAAAAAATATGAGCAAACAAAGCTAATCTTTGGGTTGTTGTGAACATCTTCTATATTTTTCAGAAGATTTAGCTATGTATTTATGTTTAGGGCCCCCAAAAGCCCCTTTATGAAAAATTTAAAAGAAAATACTTAAAAAATAAGCAATTTATTGTGAAAATTGCTACCTGAGGTCAATGAATTCACTTTAGGAAAAACTTACAGACGTTATTCATATTTAAGTTCATTAGTTAGAATTTTATTTTGTAAAAAGGTTAAAAACAATGCAGTAAATGATTTTGAAAATCGATTTCTTTTTGTTAATGTTGCCTTAAAGCCTTAAGAATAAGATAATAGTTATTTGTGCCACATGATTGCGTGAGACAGCAAATTGTCAAAAGTGACAATGTCACTTTGCGTTCGAATTACATACAAGATTTTTTCTACAATTGCATTGTTGCTACCAGATTTTAAATATTTAACTTTATTTAACAATATCTAATTAGTATAAAATAACAATGAATGAGGTTCATTTGTTATCATGGAAGACTAGTAACTATACTATAGATTTCATCACTGCGTTTATTTAATGGATAGCACATGGATTTTGCAATAAGTTATACACTTTCTTTTTTCTAAACAATGTTTAATGAAATTTTTGGGTGAAAATGAATTTTTTAATGTGTACCATTTTTTGAAAAAATGGTATATTCAAATTGGTATATATTACTAAAAATGTTTTGGTTTTTTGTTATAGATTTAAATATGCGGTAACAATCGTTTCACCCTTTTGAAGCCTTGCATGAAAGGTACCCCGCAATTTTGAATTCTGCAGCTGCTATTTTAGAATAAAAACAAAGAGGAAAATTTATTTCATGCACTTAAATGTTTAATAAAGTACCTGAACTAAATTTTTCACTGCTTGTATTATACTCTTAGAAAAATTTCTGAAATTAGCGAGTGGTCTTACCCCGTGTGATATAATATTATTAAAGAAATTTTTGTAAAATGGGTAGTTCCATCATATTTTCTAAAAATTACATTAATTGTGGCTTAGAATTAAATTTAGTTGATGTTTTATGGGGAGTTCTTTTAGACAAAGTGGAATCAATCCAATTTCCAAAAGGTATTATACCTGACAAAATTTGTCATTTAATTCAATTAATTCTATGTTAAAAAACCATTATAAAAAATATAATTAGTCTTATTTGAAACTGAAATTAAGTACCTAGGGCTTGTAAAAATGCAAGATGTTCTTTCATGTATAAAGAGTTTTTAAGTTTTAAATGTAACTTTGTATCAAACTTTTGTTTTATGAATATAAGAAAAATTATAAGGAATTCACACAATTAACTCATGCTATAATAATATAGGCTGTTCACAGCTTTTACATACAATCAATATAAACGTCACTCTATAATAAACCAACACAACAAGTAGATTACCACCTTTAAAATATAAACAAAATAAACTTCTTTCATATCACTGGTAAAAATCACAATAGGACATGGAAAGCAGACTTAAGACAATTAAAGGTGGTAACCTTTCTCAGTCTTTTGTCTAACCTGCCCATCCTATAAATATCAGAAATCAACCGAATTCTTAAAAAAATGTTTATATGGTCATCTTGCAACCATGATATAAGCAATGGCATTTAAGATGCAGCAATGCAAAAAAAAGATGAACAATTCAAATACATAGAGTTCAATGATAAAATATTTGCAAAATCAACTAAAATGTGATATGTAAATTTAATGTTTCATCTCAGAACTAAACCAACAATACATAAGTAGCTGCGTAAAATATTTAGAGCAAAGATTAGTAAGTGGAAGATATAAATAAATACATTTTACAAATGTACATTTGTGACTGTTGATTTTAAGAGCAAATGTGTGGAAGGCTAATTATATTTAAAAAGATGCACTTTACTAACTTTGGAAGTTATCTTCCTTTGATTTATCATTTCAATATTATTTCTGCTGTGTGAGTGTGCATCAATTAAAATAGATAAATGTCATTATTTTCTTCTATCTCTTGGTATTATCTATATTTGTATTACAAACAATTTCAAGTTTGCAGTTTTTATCTGAATGAATTTCATAATAATCAATAACCACTTATATAAGTAGTAAAAGTAAAATACTGTAAGTTGATTAAATTGCAATTTATAATTGATCATGCTTGCATTTAAAAAATTCTCTAGGATAATTTGCTTATAAATAGAATTGGAGATAATATTAGCCATTCTTTTAGATATATAATATACATTCCAAATTTGGTTATAATATTGTTTCAATGAACAATAATTTTATTAGTTCTAAACGACAATATAAATACTTTAATTAAAAAAGCTAAATAAATTCTCTTTAATTTAATTTACAATATTATTTTTAGGGAAGAGGTAAAGGTTGCATAATTACATTTTCACAAATCAATGGCATAACAACTTTTATCTTTTTGTAGTAGAAGTTTTGTTTAAATTTTTATAAAATTTAATATTAATAGTTATTTTGTTGAAGACAAAATACTATTATAGGAGAATATAATACTGATAATTTATTTCTTTCTATGTTGTATCAATGCAATTTAATTTTGATATTTATTTTCAACCGAACATCAAATTTATTAAAATAAACAAAACTAATTGAAAATTTGACTATTCCTCTAGAAAATCCATGCAACTTTCCCATCTTCCTAATTACTAATCTTTGATTTAGACCTAAAATACATTATAAATATAACTAAAATTTTAAACCATAAATAGTAATTAAACCGTTTAAGCATGACTGCACTCAACTTTTAAAGTAAATATAAGCAAGAATGCCCCCACCTACTGCGAGAGCACCTGCAATAACTAAAGGTTTGAACAGAGACCTCTTGAGTTGTGTCCATTGCTCGTTAGCCATCTGTCGTCGTTTCATATCTCGAACTCTTGCAGCTAATTGTTCTTTCCGTTCCAGACGCTTTCTTTGTCGCAATTCAGCTTCTGGCGAAACACTGGAAAATAAATTGTAATTAGTATTAATATAGTCTATTCATACAACTACAAGTTTAAAAATGTTTATTAATAAATTCAATTTATTTAAAGGCACTTTACCAAACAAATGTTAGCATGCAGTACAATAATTATTAGGGCTTGTGCTGATGATTGGCAATGTAGGAATTCATGATCTCAAAGAAAAAGTAATCTATCCCTGTAGCCTAACTGTGGCTAAATGTATCCCACACCACATTTAGACAAAATTTTGCAAGTTTATAGGTTATTAGAGAGGGTGTTTCACTCTTTAAAATTACTTTAATGCAAAAACCAAGATTATAAGAATTATTAAGGCATTGTATCTTACATCTTTATGCCATTTTTAAATTATCTACTACTTTGAAGGTGTTGATGCACCCTACATCTGTAATTTAGTTTATTTTTTCATTACATAATTAACAATTGTATAATGCTTGGTTTGCTTTTTAATTAAAAGAAATCTTTTGGTTTGTAATCATTAACGCCTATAAAGCATACATATAATTATAGTTATCTCATTTCACAATAATCTGTGCTAAGATGAATATATAGATTAAGTTGATGCTAGAATCAATATGCCATGTTCAAGTCATCGTAAACTTCTCCTTTTAATTGTTTCCATTAATGCGGTATTCACTATTTCGTATCAGCTTCTTGATAAATTAATACTTACAATCTGTCAAGCAAGAGCATGGTTGACCTTACTCACAGCTGGTGAAAGGTACCACCATAAATCTTTTGTGAGTTGGTAGAGAAAACCTTTGTCCGAGATACACTAGCAAGAATTCAGTTAAGTGCTATGAGTGTTACCTTATGAGGCCATATTCCTTTGCACCCACCCGAAAGGCCTAAAAATGTCATAATCAGCAGCTGCTATATGAGAATCAAAATCATTCATGCAGAAGTGGGTGCAGTGATATAATGTGACCTGAAATGGCACAGCACAGTGAAGAAACCTCTGTTGACTGAAAAACATGCAACAAGGCATCTTGTTTGGACATGCAAGAACATCGATGGAATTTTAGTAATGTACTTTTTACTGAAGAATGTTCTATTATATGGGCATGTACCCTCAAGTGAGATTGGTCAATCTTCACCAATAAACTTGTTCAGTAGGCTTTTAAACACAGAGTAAAGGTGTATCCTTGGGTCAGCACTTTGCAGTTGTTCGCCTCCAACCTGGAATACCAAGAAAATGCTTCAGACTCTACAAAGACTTTGTTAGCATCTGACAAACATTGGTTCATTAAAATGGGGACTGGATTCTGCAGAACAATGATCCCAAACACTGCAGAAAGTTCTGCATCGAGTGGAAGAAGTAATCCGATATCGTTACATTGGATTGGCCATCACAGTTGCCCGATGTTAATTTCATTTGTCATCAAATTTTTTACATAGCATATATCAACAAATGTTATTACTATAATTTTATTTAC
This sequence comes from Phrixothrix hirtus, assembly GCA_024586415.1. NCBI lineage: Eukaryota > Metazoa > Arthropoda > Insecta > Coleoptera > Phengodidae > Phrixothrix > Phrixothrix hirtus. Next base: position 8,568 of record JAHWXV010930010.1, on the reverse strand, counting down.
CTATAAAATATACTTAAATATATCCCTCAATATTATAACTTTACTAAACAGAGAAAATCCAGATTCTTTAAAACACTAAATTCCGCTTTGTTTATGTTGTTAATAAAAACAATCCGAGGTGGCGAAGAAACACGGCACAGTAATGTTAAAACAAATGAAGCTAGTATGTTATTCTGACGTTTAGTTAATTAAATGTTTATCGGTTTTACATGACATTTCTAAATCAGTTTTTGGTGTAGTTTTTAATTCGTTTCGTTTGTTATTTTTAATATTTTTTCTATTATCGAGTATTCCTTCAGTGAATTTCCAGATATGCATTGAATATTAGGACAGTGCAGGATGAATTGCTTGAGAGCAGCATGAACGTATGCTGAGAGGTTCCCTGATAGACATGCTCCACATCATACGTTTAGATTAAGAGAGTTCGGCACATTGCAAAAATCAACTGCTGATGTTGGCCAACCACGTCAAATAATTGCCGAAGTCGAGGAGAATATTTTTAATACCACTGAAGAAAATCCAGCAGAGAGTATTCGGAAAGTGACAAGACAGGTTAATGTTCCCAAGTTTATCGTTCATCGAACATTTCAGGAACAATTCCTTCAACCATTTCAACTTCAACATGTTCAGGAACTGTTTGAAACTGATCATGCTCCGCGGTTGCAATTTTGTGAATGGTTACAAAACCACTTCATAGGAGAATATGGTTTTCTGGACAGAATCTTGTTTACTGATGAATCATGTTTTATGAGGAATGCAGTTTTTAATTTCCATAATAGCCAGATATGGAGTGATGAAAATCCAAAAACATTCACCCAAATTCTTTTAAGCGACAATTTTCCATTAATGTTTGGACTGGAATTGTTGGAGATTTTGTTATTGGTTCAGTTGTCTTACCCGATAGACTAAATGGCCCACCATATTTAGATTTTCTTCATATGGTTCCAGAATTGTTAGAGGATGTCCCTCTAGAAACACATCGTTGCATGATTTACATGCATGACGGAGCACCTCTGCATTTTACGATTCCTGTCAGACAGTTTCTTAATAATAATTATCCTGGCAGATGGATCGGCAGAGGACATGATGCTTCTGTGCCTCGGCCCCTCAATCTCCGAATCTTACTTGATAGACTTTCTCTTTGACGGAACTTTAAAAGAAAAAGTTTATAGTAGACCCATTACCAATAGAGAAAAATTGTGGGAGAGAATACAGGCAGCATCAAATGAAATTAGGCACACACCTGGTATTTTTAGAAACATGTGCACATCTCTACTCCGTAGAGTAAACGCTTGTATGTGGTGCAATGGGGGACAATTTGAACATTTATCAAAATGAAATTACTTAAGTAAGTAATGCAGTTGCAGATACCTTATTGTGATTTAGATTTTGACTAAGGCGTTCTAATTCAATTGAAATGTTAATTGTGAAATCTTTGTTGAATTATACGAGTTATAAAATGACATTGTCTTTTATTTGCATTTGACGAAATAACTTCGAATTAGTTTTATTACAACATCACTAGCTTCATTTGTTTTAACAAAAATGCGCCGTGTTTCTCCGCGACCTCAGATTGTTTGTATTAATAACATAAACAAAGCAGAATTTAGTGTTATAAAGAATCTAGATTTTCTCAAAAATGGTGAAGTTTACAAAAACATTGCAAGAGGGCAAACTAAGCTTGCTTTTATGTATTCACATCAAATTTATAAAATGTCGAACATACAAAAAGTTCTGAGTTTTTCAAACGTAGCATACTCATGAAAACAAGTGATATGATTAAACACTTGTTACTTATAATTTTTATTTCAAATGTTAAATTTATCCTCTCTCGAGTGCACTCTTTTTCAAACCATTACTAACAAAATTTTATTTGCCCTAAATAACTAATATTTAAATGACGAGAAAAAAGAACAAAACATGATCTTATAACAATTGTTCAAAATGTCTGCCTTTTGCCACAGAACTTCAAACTCTTTCAAAGATTTCTGCTGCACCTCTTATCTTATCAAGGAAGTGTTATACCTTATTTTAGAGCTCCTCAACTGTATTAATAGGGTCTGCATACAATTTAGATTTTAAATGTTCCCAAAAATAAAAGTCGAATGGATTAAGGTCAGCAATCAGGGTTGTCAAGAAATTGAAGTATCAGTCCTGTGCCCATTCATTATTACTTTCGATAATTTTCTATTCATATAGTAATTTTATATAATAGAATAAAAAACTTAAAAATGTTTTTGAACATTTTGCAATAATAATTGTTTATTTTTCTTAGTTCCTTTGAAAAGTATGTCTGTATGCAGAGTTTAAACAGTTGGTAGCATAACCGCCATATTACTAGTAATTGTTTGATTTGGCTAATCAATGCTATAATTGATTAGAGAAATTGCTACTCGAATGCGTAATTCATAATTTAAAATTTGCAGTAATTTTAACATGTCTAATTTATATTGAATGGAACCATTTTTGCTGCATTCCACTACATATATACTCATATGAAAGATAGTATACACCAGGATATTATTAAATGTCTTTAGTATTTAATAACAAAAAAATTGCATCCGATGTTAGTTTATGGAGCTCTGAAAAACCTCCATTAAACTTAGTAAGATGACGGTCATTAACTATGTGTTCAATGGTTTCTTCAGATTTACCACAATTGCATAATGGGCTGTTAATTACTCCCCATTTATATAACATGGAGTTGCAATGGCCATGCCCAGTACATAGGCGGTTTATTTTTGACCAGTTGTATTGTTGGATCATTAATCAAAAATTTGTTGAAAAGTTCTTCTTTTAACTAATTTTCTCTCCAAATTTTTCTAAGTCAACAACTATTTCCAAAAGGGATTGCTTGAATTAAGTCTATTAATATTTTGGCTATAAAGATCATGCCATAGGTTTTCTGCAATCTGTTTACGACATAGATCTGCTGGAGGAATATTTGCTAAAACTGGTAACCGAGCTACAGGGGTTGATTTTATTATGCCATTAATAATTCTCATTGCTGTGTTTAACTGAACGTCAATCTTCTGTACATGCACACTATTCATGCAAACTGGGAAGCAATATTCTGCTACTGAATATACTAAAGCAAGTGATGATATTCTTAGCATATGCATTTGCTCCCCAGTTCATTCCAGCAAATTTTAACAATATATTACTTCTTGTTTTAATTTTTTGTCGAACTTTTTCTAGATGCATTTTATATGTTAAAGTTGTATCTAATATAGCATCAAGATATTTTGGGTTATAATTATGTTTAACTGTTATATTATTTAATGAAATTGTAAGTTTCATGTATTTATTTAAAATTGAAAGATAAAAACAAGAAACTTCAGTTTTCAGTGGGTTAGGGCAGTCATAATTTTTTAAAGTAATCCATTATAACCATTGAATCATTACTAAGAATCACATTTAAGTTTGCAAACTTATTATCCTGACGAGCTCATATGATGTCATCAGCATATATAAATTTATGACATTTAGTATATGGTAAATCACTAATATAAAGATTAAATAGAAGGGGAGAAAATACAGCTCCTGCATTACTTAAAAATTTGAAATTACTAGATGTGTTACCAAGAAAAACTCTGAACATTCTATTGGAAAGCAAACTCTCAATTAATTTAACAGTTTGTTTGCAACATGTTTTATATAATTTATATAATAAACCATTCATCCACGCTGTATCGTACGTTGCCATAAAAACCTTTGAGGTATGAAAGCAGGCCCTATAAACACCCCAATAAGAGTAAAATTAAAAGCAATACGAATACTAAAAATTCCTTTTTTTTTAATAATGAAAGTCGACTATGTACATGCTTTCAAATATGCAAATACCATCAAGTAAGTGTTTCTTACTAAATAAACATTTTCGTAGTAGAGCAGAATTGTACGTGTTTATTTTAACTTTTGAAGCAGATGCATAAAAACAAGACTGTAAAATGATACACCTTTGTAAATGTCAATGACCCATATCTTGATAAACCAAATTATGCCAATTTATGTCAGTTACTAGATGCGCTTCGTTGTCTAACCAGTGTTTTAATATTAAAAACTAAATCGCAAACTGTGCCTATTTACACTGTGTTTAACTAATTGGTGCTTTTATGAAAATAAAATTGTGCACAGGTCTATAATAATGAAGTACTTACAGAGGTATGATTCAATTAATATCGATTTAAAAACTGTAAAATAAAAATTAGATTAAGAGAAATAAATCTGTAAGCGATTTAACATATTTTAACATTTTTAATTATTTGTAGTTTCAAAGGAAATTTCACAAAAACGATACTAAAGGAATTTGTAATAATGTAGCTGAAATTTTTAAGACAATCTAATTGGTTATTTAGGTAATTATGTAGCCGAAGAAAATGTTAGGGAAAACTGTTCTTAAAGTTTTAAAACATAAGGTAATTAATTACATTAAGTCTGATCAATAAGATTGTTTTAAAGATGTCAACTATTGTAACATTCCTCTAATATCACTTTTTTAAAATTGCTTTTGAAATAGCCTATAAAATAATATTTGATTATTCTAAGCCGAATTGGGCAAATTATTGTGCTATTCCTCTGAATACTGTTACAAAACGAACTAGAAAAATCTAAAACGTGACAAAGTGTTTAAAGTATTTTTATTTTAAGTGTAGGACGATATTACGCAATTTCAGAAATGAAAATCTATGTTTAAGTGTAAAATTAAAAAATGTCAATAAATAATTGCCTAAGCTGTCTTTAGATTTAAACACATTTTCTTACAATGATGAATGACTAAACTCTATTTTTATTATTATCAGTTATTAATAAATAACTTCTTCAAAATTGTTAAAAAATTTCTGAATTCTTTCAATTGTGTGAAAGGGCAATCCCGTTATCCTGTTATTTATTACAGTAAACAAATGGCGATGTGTATTGTTAAGTAGGTCAGTTATAATTTTATGAATGATTTAACAGTTTTAGTCTGAATGCAACCTAGGCAACTCGTACATAATTAGAAAAAAAAGGACTTTTTTGTATTGGTATTGCTTTTAATTTTACGTTTATTGGGGTTTCTGTAGTGTCTACTTACAGCCCATAAAAGGAATGTTATATTATCTGAAACACCCTGTATAAGGCATTGGTTAAGCAAAATCCTGGAATTTTTCCTCTGTTTAATAAATCAGCTTCTGAAAAAAAGTGAGTTTCTTGAATTACAATTACATCTATATTATTATTTAAACATATTTTGTATAAAAACTCACATTTATCTTTTGAGATTCTTTCAATATTTATTTGACATACTGTCAAAACTGATGCTAAACTTTTTATATTTTGTTGATTTGGTATAGTTCTGGGTGTACTATAAAACTGGGAGGATCCTAAGGATCTAGTTTAGTTTTCTAATGTCGGTTATTAATAGATCAAGAAATTATATCCATTTTGGGTCTAAAAATAATTAATAAAATCAAGCTACCGACAACCAACTGAATGCTTGTGTGTATCATTTGTCTTTGTTTAAACATTTTGTAAATAATAATCATAAAATGAGGCATTAAGTGGAATGTACTGTTTGAGATTGCAGTTATCTGTTCATCAGTGTCTATATATTTAACGTGTTTATTTTAAATTCTTTTAATAATAAAATTTTGTTATATCAATATTTTATTTATTTAGATCAGATTTTGTTTTGAGCAAGTTTTCAATATAAGGAGCACTATTTATATTATGAGCCTACTAATAAAGAAACAGTAATTTATCATTGAAAATTGATTTATTGTTTTTCAAAATATTCTCCCTTATCTTTACACTTTTGCATTCTTTTGAACAAATTGTCAAAACATTTTTGCCGTTCTATTTGAGACATCTCTAAAACATGGTTTTTGAATGCATTGGTGGCTTCTTCTCCCGACGAAAACCACTATTCACATTCAGGAACAAAAAGAAGTCATTGGGTGCCAAATCAGGACTGTACAGTGGATGACCCATTAATTTGATTTTCGAGTGTTCAAATAATCGTTGTTAGATGAGATGTGTGAGAGCTCGCATTGTCATGATGCAGAATGATCCTATGATGCCTGTTTGTTTTCCTTATTTCACTGAAGACTTCCGGCAAACAAATGGTGATGTACTATTCAGAAGTAACCATTTTATGTTCCTGTAAAGGCACTGTTGCCATGTCACCAGTTTTTGCGAAAAAACAAGCAACCATTTGTTTCGAAGTACTTTGAGTGTGAACAACTTTTGTTGAATTTGGTTCATCTTGAAACGTTCATACAGTCGACTGGTGTTTACTTTCTGGCTCATACGCATTTATCCATGATTTGTCACCTGTTTCAATATTATATATGTCTTTTGAAGCACCATCATTATATTTCATAAGCATTTGCTTGCACCAATCGACACGGGGATTCTTTTCAGATGTTTTCAAATTACGTGGGACCCAACGAGAACAAACCCTTTTAAAGGCTAAATGTAATATTTTGGTCGAACTAATGTATAAGGTTGCCTCAATCTCACAGTATGGCACATGATGATCTTGAATCAGTTTTTGCACAGCACCAATGTTTTCTGGCACAACAACTGATTTTGGATAACCATCACGACTTTCGTCGGTGAGCGAACGGCAGTCACAATTAAACTCGTTATACCAGCATTTCACAGCAGCAAAGCATGGGGCTTCATCGCCAAAAGTGGAAGTAAGTTGATCGATGCACTCTTGTAATAAGTCATCGCACAATAATTTTCACAAGTTAATTCCATTTTTATGCTGAGGTGCAATTTTCAAGTCACTATAAACACCACTAATCATGCTCAAATGTGAAAATGTTCTAAATACGGTTATGTTCAAAAATGTCATCTTAAACATGCAGCATTACCAAGGCTCACAATATAAATAATGCCCCTCATATGTATAGTGCAGAAAATTGTAACATACACTTATATGCAACCCTGTAATTAAGTAAACTAAAAGTCTAAACAAGTGTTTTTGCCAAGCCATTTTAGTGGACTCTGTGAGCCCCTTTACCGCAAACCTGACCCTGTAAAATTTTCCAGTTTTTGCAAAGAAAATTGGAATATTTTGTATATGTGAATATGAAAAAATGTATGATATATTTTTCTTTGTTGGTCGCTATTGAAAATTCGTACGATATAGATACCATCTATCCTAACAATGGTATTCAAGATAATTACAAAGGAAAATAAATTTAAAAGGAACTGTCGGCCCTAAACGTAATTTTGAAAGTTTGTTTAGTTCATGTTGAGAATGGCTTCAAGATTAATAAGTTGTTTATTGGAAGCATTTATATGTTTGATTTACAGAAACAAAGGACTTTACTCTTCAACTGTCATTGTGTTACTCATAGACTAGCACCAGTGCCCAAACTGCCTGAGGTAAAATATCTAAGTTTGATGCATTGTTGGTGCAGTTATTTTACTTCTTTCAGAATTCAAGTGTTAAAATGTCTGGACTAAGGCCGGTACTAATAGTCCAGAATTAATCCTAGATTGGAGATTAAAACTCAGATTCAATTAAAGTGTAACCTATAGTTGTAGTAATCCAAGATTGAACGAGTATAATCCTCTGGCAAATAATCCTACTTCTATCTAGGATCAATCCCAGATTGATCGTTTATTTATTTGGATGTTCTATGATTTTAGTCAATAAACTAGCATTATATTGATATAATTATGTTTTCTATTAATCTATCAGTTTATGTATTGTTATAGCCTACCTTATGTGCAGCCTTTGAGTTTACTGCTGTTCATGCGTTACCCCTAGTTACCGTGGCAAGCTTTTACTTTATTTTGTTTTACCTATTGATAATATCCCATATTTAATTGATGTGAAATTTTAACCTTATCTTACTTTATTTCACAATCTGATGCATGCTTTGTCCTCTCTGAAAAATAAACAACCCTTCTCATTACAATTTAAATTATTAATATAACCTCAAATGAAAATAATGGTGCAAAATATGTACATATATTTCAGGCATGCCAACTTATAAATGTTGACTTTTACTAGAATATTACCAAATCCAAGATTAAAAACAAAAATTCGCTGATTTTACTCAAATCCGTGACTATTTATTAGAGACAAAGTTTGATTGATGAATCCTAGATTTTCAATCCCATATTAATTCTTGAATTGATCCATGACTATTAGTGCCGGCCTAAATGGAGTTCAAGGGGTTTTAGAAAGCCCTCAAATAAAGATGAAAATGACAAGTAACACTCATTGGTTATCTCACGACTTGGCCATCTAGGCATTAAGGAAAACCATAATCAGTGTAATTATAGGCCTTGAAAGAGAGGCATCAAAAAAATATGAGACTGCTGCTGGTCCTGTGAAAGCAATAAAAGATTTCAAATTTGTTGCTTCTCTGCTTATGCTAGATGCTCTACCTGCTCTTGCAATTCTGTTAAAAATATGGCAAAAATCTAGCCTGGATGGTAACAATGGTTAAGAAAACACTACAAGAATTACACTGTATGTTTCTGAATGTGGCAACACTGCAAATAATTATTTACAAATTTGAGGTTAGTTTAATGTGTCAATTGTTTGCGAATAAGTTGCACCTTATT
>JAHWXV010929962.1:0-10319 GCA_024586415.1 Phrixothrix hirtus | reverse complement strand
TTTATATATATATATATATATATATATATATATATATATATATATATATATATATATATATATATATATATGTATATATTTAATATTTAGGTATGATGATGTGACAATAATTTGTTTATTGGTGGCATCTACAATATAAAAGACATAATAAATTGATTTGCATCCATGCTCAAAATTGAGAATGATGAATAAAGCTTTAACTCGAAGCCTTTTATTCTCAATAAATAAAGATGTAAATTTGTTTAATTAGTTATTATTAATAACATGATGTTTCGGGGTCTTATTGATCCCATGATCAGATATATAAAATACTTTTAAGAGTTAAGAATTTAGTTAAAATCTAAAAGAGGTATATTATTAGAGATTTTTAACATATTAAGCTAATTATTAAGTAATGTAGATAGTGTAAATTTAAAAATAGTTTTTTAATTTAATCAAATTCAATATGTTAATAACTTTTATAATTACTGTTGTAATTTATAAAAATTTTAAATATTGGTATATAAAACAATTAAGACGAGTGTTGGACGTATAGTGAGGGAAGAATATTAATAAAAATTTTGGAAATAGAGAAATATCAAGTATTTGATTTAGATTGTTCAAGAATTGGAGGGGATATTTGAGTAATGTTACCGGTTCTATTTGGAAGTGTGTTGGGTTGTATAGTGCTCTGGCGTTCAGAATATATAATATAAAATGATGGAAGCTGTAAAAGAAGTTTTAAGACAGTTGTTAGATGACTTTGTAGAAGAAACTGCACGTGGTGTATGTCGGAAGTTTGAAAAATTTAAAAATATAAATGAAAATTATTGTGAAACAAGAACTGCAATTAAAGGAATGGAACTTAAATATGTACTTTAAGTAAAATTCAAAGGGGAGGTTTTTTAAATATTTAATAAAGGAATAGTAAGTTTAATGACTGATGTAATATGGGTTGCAAAATTGCGGGAAGGTTTAACAGTTTAAGAAATAGGTGTGAAGGAAAGCTTATTATAATAGGAAATACGAGATCTGTGTTTTAAAGTGTAGAATGAGTGTTTGTGGTCAGTAAAAAGGTTTTAGTTAAAGGAGGGTGAAGATTTATTTAATAAGATTAATAGTTGGTTTTCAAAGAGTTTTAGAATAGTTTAAGAATTGGGAGGAAATTAATTAGGATTAGAGTTTGATGTTGATAATGTATTGTAAAAGAGGTCGGCAAACGCGAAGTTTTCATTTAATAGATGTTTTCTTCTATTATGTAATTGGCATTGATGTAGTAATTTTCGAATATATTAAGTAGTGAATATTTACTATTTTGTCTTTTAAAATGTTTACATTAAAGGCATCAAATTCGATAGTGCGTTCGTTTACTGTGAGATGTCTAGCAAGAGATGTTGTGCAGCCACTGGAGTTTTTGGATTTAGATCGGGATTTATATACTTTCAACCTCATGAAGAAATGCCTTTTAGTTTGTCCGATATAAGAAGTGTCATTTTAGTTCATATACCTTACAGCCTGATAGATTTGTAATCTCTCCCAAATATTGCACATACTGACCAAAGGATGAAAGTGACAAAGAGATAAGTTTAGATTGTAAGAAGTGTGAGGTTGCTGAACAACCTACTTCATTCGTTCTTTACAGATTTTTGTAAGAATAGATGCAAAAATAGGCGTCATATTCAGTTATCTAGATTAGATTATGATATATAGTAGTGTACTCTAGACGAATTTATCAGTAAGATATGTGTCAAAAGTCATTTGCTTCAATTTGGAAATGCCGAAGGAGTTCTGGAGAAATGACAACACATATCTGTATTTGTTTGTAAAGTGTTTGATTCATGTACAAGTTAAAATGTTACTCCATGCTAGAGGAATTTATCCCTAAATTGTGTTTAAAGTCGACGATGCCTTTTTATCATTAACACACAAAAATTTAATAATATGTTGTGCGACAGAATGTGACACATCACTCTGTTTGTTGAAATAACTGAAAAACCTGGCTCTCTGCTACCTATGCATCTTGATTATCACAACACAAACTTGACGATAGCTGTTGATACTGAGTAAGCAAAATAAAAAGGGCAGGCCAAATCTATCGGCCCTTCAAGTATTTAAAGTAAATAAATGTACTAAACTCATTTACAAGTTGGAATCATAAATGTCTAAAGTTATCTAACGCATTAGGCTCGAATTTTTATAGTCGGAAAAATGGATGTATCAATGTTCACTTATTCTAACTAAGAGAATTGATTTTGATTTTGAGGCTAGTCTAAGAATAATTGTCGGGCACCGACATTGAAAACTTGACGTTTTTATTTCCATGTGCTTAAACAATTTCGACACCTATGCAGAGTAGTTGTCTGAATGTAAATTACAGTTTTTCCTACAATTTCTACCATCAAAATTATCTGATTAGTAAAAAATAATCTATTGTTATTTTATGCTATAATATTTATTTAGAATTATAAAGTGCATTATCTAGTATTTAAATTCAGTTTAGTTACATTTTATCGAAAATCTGTCAGCTACCATTTAACGCTGCTAATACAATTTTAATTATTAAATTATAAATCAAATTCGTTTGTGTAAAAGTAAATATTTGATTTATAATTAGATCCTTGTTATGATTTTACAGGGAAAGCACTTTCGCTTTTGAATATTTATTGTCAAATTTTAATGTTGCTTTGTTATTAAGTTAAACGCTACTTTACGAGTATATATGCTATCCCTTTATTTTTAATTTTAGAATCATGTAAATAGTCGCAATTGTTACCATGCTGGGTGAAAGGAGCCCAAGAGAATTTTGAAAACAGGTAATTTAATTATATTCAGCAACATTGATACTGCTGTAGGGGCATTTTCTACTATTGTTCAGCCTTCCTTTAAGTTTTCTCAGTTATTCTTTCTGAATGGTTTGTAGTCCTTAAAATCTAATAAACTTGAGAAAGGTATTTATCTATATATTATAGAACTTTCCATAACTTCAATTTCAACGGACGCCAATTTCATTAAAACACAGTCCTATAAAAGGTTAAAAATGAAAAAGTATAACATATATCTTAATAATACATACAGCCACTTTTTAAAAAGATGTTGCTGATACCGCAAAATTGGAAATTACTTTCGGAAATAAAGCATCAAAACAATTTCCAATAAGGACTGATATAACTATATTAAGCGTTCAATCACGTTAAGTCGGTGAGAGTTGCGCTCCAACCTCAGACCCTTGTATTTTATTTTACAAGATACACTGGTCTGTATTCTACTTTTGTTTTCTTAATGGTATGCGATTTCCATTGTTTTTCCTCTACCTACGGAAAAATACATGCTTCATCTCTTAATTAATGAGTAAGAACATTAATACAAAAATCTAATCAAATTGAACCAATAAATTCGAACAAAAAGTGATAAAATAAAGAGCTGCAATATATTGCACATATTTACTTATAAACTTACATAAATAAAATATACCTAGCTGAGAAATTTAAGTTACTTTTCAATTGAAATATAAAATATATATACGTGGGACATAGTAAATCAGAAACGTGATAGTGTTTTAAAACTAAAAATGGTATTCTACGTATATTTAATGTATAAATTGAAAATCTGGTGTAAGGCAACACACAAATTTCGGTTACCTATACTAAATTTATTTTTAAATTGTGGATTTCAGTTAAAAACTAAAAATTCTTACCGCCTAAACCAAATTCAATACATTAAACTAAGTTAATTTAAGAAAATAAATGATTTAGACTTTAAATAAAGGTGAGCATACTGGATGTACCAGAATGTTCACACCAGCTAATAATTCCGTTATGACAAGAGCAAAGATTTTGATTTTTGGAGGTTATGAGTTAGTCATAAGGTAGTTTACATCTGTAAACAAAAAGCTATGTTTTGACGTTTAAGTTCGGTGCTGTCAATTTCAAATTTGAAAAGTCAAATAGAATACCCTATATATTGTCAGGTCAATAAAAAGCCTGTTTTATTTAGAGTGTAGCGATAGCAAACTTAAGATATTTCAAATACAAATAACTAAAAAAAAGAAATAAGGAATAACAAAAAACGTAAAATTTATAGACGAAAACACAAAATAACTATAGCGCGTGTTCAAACTGTTGTCCATTTTGTGTTACACATGTCTCAAGTCTATGTAATAAAGTTCTTGTGCATGCTGCAGTTATTATTCCCGGTGTTACTCTTTGACAAGCTCTAATAATTTTGTTTTACAAGTCTTCTAAATTAACAGGCGGAGTAGTGTATACAAGTTCTTTAATATAAATTTAAAGAAAGAAGTCCATAGAGGTAAGACTCGGTGACCGTGCAGGATAATGTATGGATCCATATCTTATGATCCGGCGGTCTAAGTAGACACTGTTTAGATATTTCGTTAAGTCTTGTTTGTTGTGAGGAGGAGAACCATCTTGTTGCTACCACATGACTCTTCTTTCGTTGATGGGTATATCTTCCAGCAATTTGAGGAAATCAGTTTGCAGAAAATTTAAGTACCGTGCACCAGTCAAAGTACTTTGATAGAAGTACGGACCAACGATACGGCCATTTAGCAAACCACGCCAAACGTTAATCCCCCAAATATGTTTCTCTTATCCAATGCGGATTTTGGTTCTACCAATAATGGGAATTGTGGCGGTTTACAATTCCATTATTATGAAAACGGCTTTCATCACTTAACAGAATGTTGTTTAAAAAAAAACATTATCATGAACTTTAACTAGAATATCTGCTGTAAATTGCAACTGTATCTGAGGATCTTCAGGCGTAAAACCTTGTACAAGGCGGATATTGAATGGGCGGTACTCATGCTCCTCCAATAATGTTTATATTGATGTCTCGCTAATTTTTATTCCTTCTGACTGACCGAAGTATGAAGATTTATCCACATGTATGACAAAATCTCTATTGAGTTATCTTTATTCCGTACATTCCTTTGACGAACTCTTTGCTGTTTGCGATTAGGAAAAGTACCGCTTCTCAATTTTTAGTCGACTTTGGCAAATGTTGTGTAGACTGGAGAAGTACGTTTCGGAAATCGTTCTCTATATAGAATTTGAGACTTTCTCCCATTTTTGTGGCATTCCCCATAAATTAACAACATGTCAACATATTCGTTACACGTAAATAACGTTGGTATTTTGTGGCTTAATGGCACATTAATAACGAAAAATTTCTATTCACTGCCAAATTTAATAAACAAACAATTCAAGACAACTGTGTTTTTTGTACAATATACAATTTCCTCTTCTAAAGTGTGTTTCTTTAAAATCTTTTCATTGAATATTTTTAGGTTTTATACCAATGAATTGTAAATAAAACAGGCTTTTTACTGACACGACAATATATAGGGTGTTCTATTTGACTTTTCAAATTTGACATTGACAGGACCAAAGTTAAACGTCAAAACATAGACTTTTATTTACAAATGTAAATTGCATAACCTTCGAAAATCAAACTTTTTGCTCTTGTCATAACGGAGTTATTAGTTGGAGTGAACGTTCTGGGACACCCAGTATAAATAATCTTTATAAATAATTAAGATCATTAAGTTGCTAAAATACGAGACATGATTGTTAAACGATGAGACTGATCAAGCTGCATTGAATTGAGTTATTTCCTAGCAACGATAACAATACAGTTGTTTTAAGTAGACACATAACTGCTAAGATATTATATATCATTAGACAAATCTTGCGCAATAATTTGAAAACCTCAAAAGTTTATATCGAAGTTGTTCTATAGAATCTTACACTGAATCAGTAGGAATCTCACGTTTTCAAATATACTAATATTTTGGGCAATACTAAGTGAAACTTAGATCTATTCAATTCGGTTATTAAGTGTGGTGAAATATACATATTTCAGTACGACTAGAAAATTAACCGACAGTCTATAATTGGAAGATGCCAAACTTTCGAAGAGTAACAGAGTCGAATGAGTAAATCGAAGTTCAACGTAACACTTACCTTTTTTTCAATGTTAGGGGCTTCGTAAGGTCAGGAAGGTTATAGAATTATTATGTAAGGAGTATACATTTAACAACAGATACATCTTGGTACGTGCGATCAGAAACGCTTATAAACTATGTGTCTAATGGGATAGTTTTCTAAATATTTGCAATAGAAGCTTTCAGCCGATCCTTGCTTTTAAAGTTGGTCTACTGTGTAGAACAAGAAATGGCTAATCGACTGTACAACTATAACCAGTGACCTAAGCCGAATGAACGGCTTCAGAGTACCATTAAAGACCATTCCCAGCAGTTTATTATAAATATATGCTAACTAAACATAGTTTTTACTTAATAGATGCCATTTTTAGTATGTAATATTCGTTTGTAGTATTAAATCAAAAAACATTTACATACGTTTCGTTTTTACAAATCCGCTTTAATACGAGTTTAATTGTTTTTGATAAATATCTGCATATTATTAGTTTTGCAATTATCTGCGTTATACACAATTCAAATTTTATGAAAATAGTTATAAATCTAAATGGTGTATAGCTTTCATAAAACTTTACGTAATTTGTATGCAGCAAAAAATAACTTCATATAAATTAATGTGGATAAAACATATTTTAATTTCAGATATTTATCAAATAGGTTTATAATAATTAACGCATAAATAATTGTAATTAATAAGCAATAGTGTAAGCAAACTTAGATGATTTAAAGGAATACGTTCGATTACGTTTTATTAAAGCAGCTGGCGACCTTAACTTGAAAAAGTATATTCGTGCTAAATGTAAACTTATACTTTATCAACAAAAACAAAGTGATGTCTATGTTTTTAAGAGTATGTTTAATGGTAAAGCATTTACAGGCCTGCATCCAGGATAGATTTTTACGCAAAAATTTAGAACATTTTTCTTTTTGGAATTAGATTATATATTTCTAAATATTTATGTTGACAAAATACTTCGGTACATCTGTGTTAAATAATTCTCTTTATATACGCGGCACCTGTATAGAGATTTTATAGAATTGGGAGAGCGAGTCCGGAAGAAAAAATCCGAGTTGTGAGCGAATAGATGGAAGTCGTATCAAGACAACACTGCTTTCCATGATGCTATAGCTATCAAGCAGTTCTTAATCTCTAAGGACACTAACACCATCCATGTTCACTTGATTTTGTAGAATACGGCCAATTTCTATTTTACACTAGGTGAGGCCAGTTTTGAAAGCGTTGTTGATATAAAAAAGAAAGTGGCACAACTTCTTAAGAAACTAACAGATGATGAGCTAGAATAGTGTACCCATGAATAGCAGACGCGATCGCAACGGTCTGTAGATGCGCAAGGTAATTTAGTATGAAGTGGAAATCATGTTTAATATAATTTTGCACTCAAGGTAAACTTATTATTTAATTGTCATACCTCGTGTATTTATTTCAGAAATGATAACATTAACGATCATCAATCATGCAGAGTTCTGCTTAGCTCAGGAAATTTTTTCCGATTATCCGATTGACGTAATTTTTCTTAAAAAAATCGATTAGTTTACGCGAAAGGACATTAAATACGTAAGTGCGACAACAAGTTTAAAGAAAATTGTTGAGTATCCGATTTTTGCCAAACAATAAGGAAAAATTTGCTCTAAATCTTTGTATAAGGACTTTCGTATTTTGCACCACTGTGTACCGATACTTTTTATGATTAAACAGGTTAGGGCAATAATGTTCTCGCTAAAATACTTGTTACGCTGGTATGGAACTCGGCATAAAAATAATTAATGGATTGTAGCAGAACCTAATTATTTATCTAGTCATGTTAAAAGTATATTGCAGAGTAATTAATTTTTATTTGTTACAAGTTCTAAAACTAAAAATTTGCACCCATATATAAAGTTATTTACCCGTTTTAGGAACCAGTTCCTTTGTTCTGATTGAGTCCTGATTTCATAATTTTGGTACAGATTATGGTACAAATGATCAAAATAGTTTTTATAAAGTCAAAAGGTGCTAATAAAAATTGAAATTTTAGTGCAATTACTGTATTTGCTGGACTGTATTTACAATATGGCCTTTACTAACCGCTATTGTGTTGATGTATGGGCAGAAATGTTTCCTACCAGCAACGTTGAATATTCCTTGATGGAGTGGAATGAACAATTTTATTAAAGAAAACGCTTCTTCAGAACGGGGAGTGCAAGCCGTTTTCAAAGTTCTGTTACGATGTTCGCTTTTCTATCTGATAAGTGTTACATGTCGGGATTATTTGAGCATTTATTCTTCTGTGATTAATAAAACATTGTAACTGGCCAAGGATTAGTAACTGTTGCGACTGAATATCTGAATTTAATGCAATCTACGTCATTTTACGTCCACTCCGCTTCGGGTGAAATTATAGAAGGTTTATCACTCCAGATTTCATTGGTTGACAGGTTTATTGCATCATATATTGTCCACATTATTAAAATAGTCTTACTCTTGCGTGAAATATGAGATACCTGAAGAACGCTGTTGCCATCTTTTCGGAAGCTAAACATATTCCTGTAAATAGGTCCACCTTTTATTTGAAGACATTCAAATAGTATCTTGCATTTACTCTTTCTTGATGTACCAACCAAATCTATTAATAATTTATGTGCAAGTGCTATCGAAACGTAATAATTATCAATTGTCGTATATCATCAAGGTATATCTACGGTAGGTACCAGATGTTGCTTAACCATGAAAGCATTGTTAAGCAATTGATTGGGACATTAATTGTATACCGATATATATCTTGCACCTACTACGTTATATATTTTTATACAACATTTGGCAGGTTTGTTAGATATAAATTCTATGAAACAGCAATTGTCTTTAAATGATTAAAACAATTTTTGGTTTAAACTGTGTAAATTGTTTAAATTATGAATACCAACTGTGAAAGTTTCCATAAATATTTGTCTTTAAATGGGTCAATCATTTCATCGATTGTAAAATACTCCACATCAGTAACATTTGAAGAGCATACCTTCACAAAATTATTAAGCAATTCACGAATTGGAGGTAAATTACCTATTTAGTTTTATTTCGTGCACCATCAGATCGTATGGCCTAGGTAATTGTGTGAATCTGTGCTTCGACATGGTGACTCTAAAAATACAAAAATCTCCAAACTTAATTCGTTTTGTTAGAGTCTATGGGTACCTTACGTACTTCAAGAATTCAAGCTGTTGCAGTACCATAAGTAAAAAATTATAAATTCCGTCGCTGCTTCAGCCACATAAAAGCATAATTTCCGTATTAGCTATTTCATCGTTATTTTTATTAGCATTTCAAGAGCATTAAACGTGTTTGATTTTATATCATTTGTCATTAATTAAAGTCTCCTACTGCAGTCTTCTGTTAAAGGAAAGTTTAAATAACTTTTTGTTTTAATAATTTTCTGTATTCGTAAAATGCCTTAAAATAATTAATTTTGCTGCATTAATCATAAATGCAGATATCCGTTTGCTAAAGGTCTTCATACACAAAAACAGTAGTAATTCTAGTAGTTCTAAAAAAAGTAAATTGCATTGTTGAATATCATGGCTAGGCAAAGAAATTGTGTTCTTGGCTAGTAGCATTTTTCAAAACCTATCTGACTATCTGTTGGCCTAGTTTGGATTTCTAAACAATACAATTTGGTGTGAAACAACACACGACTTTCTCCTACACACATAGATATACAAATAGTGTCCACAAATGTTTAAATTATTATTTATACTTATTTTGGAAACGATAATTATAACGGTCGCCTATTCATGTTACTGGACACGTGAAAGGCTGCTTAACTCTGGAAATTTTATCCCATAACTTGCTTCAACGCATTTTTTCATAAAAACCGTTAATTTCACGTAAAAGGGCACGCAAAGCATAATAACCGTAGAAAGTTTTAAAAAAATGTTATAACTGTTATTGAGAAAAAGGCAAAAAACTTAAAAGTCCCAAGAAAAAACTAGCACATCCGGTCATTCAATTTTAACTAAATTCTTGACGTCTTTAGTGCAGGTAATAAATGACAAATATGAAATGTCATATGATGTTTAGTTTTTCAGATATGTTGTTCACAATTAATACTTCAAGTACTTCTGGTTAATCGATTTTTGAAAATTTATTAGAGAAACCACTTATTTCATATAAAACGGAATGAAGTAGCTAGGAAATATACTAATTTTTAAAAAAATCTTTACAGCTGATTTCAAGGAAATTGGGAAAATCCAAATTCGGAAAGTATCTAAAAATGACAGAAATAAAGTACAACTTCCGGGTATTAGGTTTTGACAACATTCTTGATTTGGTATATATATATATATATACATATATATATATATATATATATATATATATATATATATA
>JAHWXV010929402.1:0-13754 GCA_024586415.1 Phrixothrix hirtus | reverse complement strand
ATAAATAAAGTTAATTATTGTACTCAATTTCTACGTTTTGTTTTTGCTACTTCATTAAAGATCGTACTGTCCGAATATTAAATTGACTGACTGTATGTTGTTCTAAAAGACCGTGCAAAAAGATAAATAAAGAAAACCTTATTAAATTAATTCCACAAAACTATAATTCATTCATATATTTATTAAAAAGACTGGATATTTACAATAATATTACCTTAATTGTGTGTAATAAATGATCAAAAACACAAATTATATCGGTAAAGGCACCATGAACTTAGATACTTTGATTGAAACATCAACTGTGAATTTTACAAACATGGACTAGTACTAAAAATCTGTGATGTAACTTGTAAACTTTACTGAAGTAAAACTGATTATTAAGAAATAATTATTCCTGCGTCCCACGAACTTAATACTTTTAACACAAAATACATACATACATAAACTCAATGATGAAATCCTTAACTCAATAAAATGCAACTGATATAATGAAATTCGGGTATTCCCCCAGTTGTATTTTCTTTTTCTGTATGCATATTCATAGTGTGTAGTTTAGTTTTCATATCTATATATTTTATGTAAGCCACCGCAAAAATTTGAAATTTTGTTAATTCAGGGTTCGTACAGTCATTAAAAATCATTAAAAACTGTTTAACTATTATTTCATTTTTAAAGGCCCTTAATAATCATTAATTTTTTGCTGCAATGTTCTTAAAAATTATTAATTTTATTAATTACACCGATCGCGATAATATACTTTCATAGTGCAAACTTGCATATTAGGAATTTGTCGAATTTGCGTAATAAATAAATGAATAATTATGACAGGCAAATCATGTTTCTGTATTTTAATGTGGGAACAGGGTATTTTTACAACGACACCAGCATAATTGCAATCAAACTATATTAGTGCCTATGTATATTTATGTACGTTTTGGATTTCGATTCTATCAAGGGCCAACTTACACGTAAATATGCCGAGTAAATGTAAATTCAATTATCTTTGGCTTTAAAAAGTGTATATACGGAATGGTCAAGGGTGGATAATTCTGATTGTTACAAATCCAGTTGTTTATTATGTAAAATCTTTCAATTAGCTGGAATGGGTGAAGCAGTACTTAAAATACATATGAAATAAAAGTTTTATACTTTTTATTCACATTTGAAAGCTAGTTTAGTTATCTACAGATGGGCAGTACCGACAGTAACTGCATGAGAAGCTATGCATGTATTTAGTTTTAAAATCTTTCTGAAAAATAATGTCGGCGGGCACATTCCGTTTCCTAATATTTTATATTTTTAAACTTATAATATTTTCCGCAAGTGCATGTACCGTATGTGTAGGCGCTTATGGGTCAATTAGACATTCCTTTATATTAAACTAAGGCAATGTAGTGCGTTTTTCATTTTTTATTTCATGTATCTTTGAACGAAATTTTCTAAAACTGACAAAAATACGGTGGTACTTCTGGTTATTCAAATTTAACCAAGTTCTTGATTTATCATACGAAGGCAATTATGACCTCAAATATAAGTTTTTTTTTAGATGGGCTTTTAGTTTCACAATTATTTTATTTCTGAGGAATATAGGAAATTTTAAAAACATCATTAGAGCCGATTTTGAAAAAATCACGAAAAACTAAAAAATGACTGGTAAAGTGGCACTTCGAGTTTACCGATTTTAGTGAAATTGTTGCAGTTGCATTCGACGATGGATTCAAACAAATATAAAATTTTATTTTTCTAGAACCTTTGGTTTTCGAGTTATCGTGTTTACAGACACATACACGCACAGATCATTTCCAAAAATATGTTTTTCGTACTTGAGTGTTTTTCCACTAAAATTTCGACGTCGAAAATTTTGGACGAAAATAATTCTTTCTCTTGTACCTATATTTCATATAGAGCAAGAGAAGGTAAAAAAGGCTTATTTACAAAGGGATGCTGTTGAATCTGAAAAAATGCAGATTCTTTGGCTAAGAAGCCAGAATCTATGAAG
This sequence comes from Phrixothrix hirtus, assembly GCA_024586415.1. NCBI lineage: Eukaryota > Metazoa > Arthropoda > Insecta > Coleoptera > Phengodidae > Phrixothrix > Phrixothrix hirtus. The sequence goes on along the minus strand of JAHWXV010929402.1, from coordinate 11,755 downwards.
AATATTTCATTTTTTATAAAATCAAATGCTCTAAGAAGTGTCAAGGGTAAGATAAGTGAAATATATGAAATTGAAGCAAAAATTGCTAAAAGAAAAGAATTTCAAAACATACGAGTTTCTTTATATTATCATTTACATATATTAATTATCCATATTTTCAAATTTGCAAATTAATTGTGTTAAGCAGTATTGATATACAAATCTGTTTTATAGGCATAACAAAAAATTTAAACTATTTTTAGTAATTTTTTTTTAAAATGTACAATTCATCCATTCTTAAAAATTTTTTTTTCTCAAAGGTACTTAAAAGTTATTAAAAGTCATTAATTTTGAAAATGTATAATGAGTACGAACTCTGTAATTATAAAATTATTTTAGAATTCATGTTAGTGAAATAATTCGTACAAAAAAAAAGTATTTGCTCGTCTTTGTGAATAAAATACGATGTAAAAAAGAATTGGGTGAATAAATAGATTATGTTTTTTTATTAATTCTTCATAGTGTGATTGTAAAAAGTAATTGTAAATATTAGGGATAGCCAGTCAAAAATTATTAAAACTATTAAATTGAATTTTCTTTTAATTAAAAAAAAATTATCGTCAATATTTAGAAAAACAACATTTCGCTGGGTTTGATTATCATTCTAAAATAACAAATTGCAGTAAATAAAAATACTAAGTTATTATATAATTAAATCATATAAATAATGTTTTCTTTATATATAAATTAACAATAGGTTATAGAAAGGACACTTACAAAACTTGAGGACACTGTAGACTATTAACAATAGATTAATAAATTATTAACAGAGAATTCATATTTGAATAGTAAAATTCTTTAACGTAAAATTTGAAATTATAAATACTTCAAAATTGAAATATTACATGTTTGGTATTAGAAAAATGGTAGTAAATTTTGTCATGTTCAAAAGTAAAACTTTTAAATAAATTTCAACCGGAAAGTTATTTCAAGTTACTTAAATAATATTTAGGTATGTAGAACTTGAATAATCTGCATAAATTTTGTAGTTTATAGGATTTTCATTTTGTTGGATTTCAATCATTTCCTTAATAGGTCTTGTTTTTTTAATTTTTTTCCCAGCGTAGTATTTTTGTATTGTTATAATAAAAAGTTATATGTTATTTTTGCTATGATCAGTTAAAGTGGTTTTATTATTGTTATTAATGTTATTTTTTCATTGAATTTTTATGCTGGCATAGTCTGTTCTTTAAATATTGTCTTGTTTGGCCTATATAAATAGTATTACAGTCGCTACACTTTATTTGATACCCTAGTTCGGACGAGTATTCTTTATCAGTTTTATCTTTTGATTTTCAGTATATAGATTTGTCGATGGTAGAGTTGTTTTTATAAACTGTCTTTATGTTGTAAGGTTTTAATATTTTGTTAATATGTTCTGATAGGTTTAGTATATAAGAGATTTTAAGTAATTTTTGTCAGCCTTGCTAATTGTTTTATTAAGTTTTATATTAGTAATAGTATTAATTATTTTATGAATATATGTGTTAGTAAATTTTGTAAGGTAATTATTTTTTAAAATAGTTGTAAATTTTTACTATAAAATTGTTTATTTGCTAATTCAATAGCTCTATCTACTAAATTATTAATTCAACTTTTTTTGTATTTTAAGGCAATGATGAATTATAATTTAAAATCACATCAGTTTTTACTTTCTTCGGTATCAATTAGTAATGGGTTTACTATTTTGTAGTCGTAGTAAAGTCATACCTAAAAAATGTATTTTGTTATTTTTTTCTAACTCGATGGTAAATTTTAATCTAGGATGGGCATTATTAAATTTTTTCATTATTTGGTTATAATTTTAGTTTCGGTTGTAAGAATAATGTCAACAATTCTTTGATAAAGGAAAATTTCCGGACATTCTTGTTTTATTTCTTTTTCCTATATTTCCAATACCAAGTCAGCTATTGTAGATGATATAGGAGATTCCATTGCGCAATCAAAAGATTGAGAAAAGTGCTGGTTTTCATAAGAGAAATAAGTTATATTTAAGGTGAACTTGTTAACATAAAAAAGTCTACTATCAATTTTCTAATACCAAAACAGTCATTTTTAAAACATTCACATACACATATTATTTCGATTTTTAAGTATTTATTATCTCAAATTTTAAATTAAAGAATTTTAGTATTCAAATATGGTTTCTCTTTTAATAGTTAATTAATCTATTGTTAATAGTCTACATTGTCTCCAAGTTTTGTAAATATTCTTCCACTAACCTATTGTTAATTCATATATAAAGGAAAGCATATTATTATTTATAAGTTTTAATTATACAACTTTAATAACATCTTATTTTTACTCACTGTAATCTTGTTATTTTAATATGTAATCAAACCTGAATTAGCTTTATCTTTAAACGAAACCTTGTTTTTCCTAAATATTGACCATAATTTTTTTTAAATCAATCAATATTCAATTTAATAATTTTAATAGTTTTTTACTGACATCCCTAATATTTAAAATTACCCAATTTTACCAGTCAATTATATAAAAGAAATTAACAATTGTTGTTAGTATCATACAAACAAATTGTTATTTTATCGCCCCTAAATAACGTTTTTTAATAGGGTTACTGTGTTCATTCTAATCACAATTAAAGCAGCTAGTACAACAAATTTTAATCAAAAGATAGTTAAAATCAATAAGTATCAAGTAAACAGTAAATCTGATTAAAAATTTAATTGATTTCTAAAACTCCAAAACTCAATGCATTTAATAACTTTTACCTTATTTCGTGGCTTATACGAAAAATTGATAATGATATCCAAAATTGTGCTGCTATGCAATATGGAATACATGTTTTGGTATTAATACATTTTAATTCATCTATTTTAAAAGAATATTCTATTTATTTGCTTCAGAGTTAACTGTTTACATATAGAATTTATATTAATGAATAGGTTTTGCTGAATAAGCGTTTAGTTAAACACTCTTCTATATTGATTTAGATTTATTGAAATGTAGTCCATTTAAAAAACAGTGTACTAGTGTTTTATGTCAATGATCACATACTAATTGATTTTTAAAGACATTTTTAAGTATAAATTGTATGCGTTGTTGAACTGGGCAAAAAGTAATGTCGGATATTTCAGTTAGGTATATAATTAACATTAAATGAGATATTGATCATTTTGTTTTCTACAGCTTGCTATTTTCCAGGCAGCTTCCTAATATTATCCTTCCAAAATTTGCCATCCTTTTTAGTAAAAGATTTTGCAATAGCAAGACCTATGGGAATCAAAATTTTTCCATTAAGTGAATTTGCAAATATCTAAATAGTTTTAAATCTAATAGTGGACCAACATCAAATTCAGCTCTCTCTCATTTTTTGCCTGGCATTGTATCGACAAAAATCTACTCCTTACTTATTGGCAAGTACTGATCCCTTTCACTTATTGTTTTTCCTCTATCCAGTTGTGAGAAAAACTTGTCAGAATTAATGCTTCCATTAGGTAGTCAGAGCTCAAATACAATGTGCTTTTCCAATTCGACCAGGGAAAGTAACCTGACGTTCGGCAAAGTTATTGAGTTTGATTTTTGTTTACTCCAATATCTTTTTCATATAACATTACTACACATAGTCAATTTATCATCATCAATGAGAATTCTCTTCAAAAATGATACGTTTTTATTGCGTTTAAATAATATATCATAAGCCGGAATTGGATCAACTAAATTCTTTTCGCTTAAACTGTACGGAGCCTACATATAATAATACGGCATTTATTCTGTTCACTAAGAATAAAGAACATAATTGCGCATCCGCTTGAAAAAGTTACTGCATTAAAAAGAAGCATATACCGCACCCAAGTAATTTTAAATCTACAATCACTTCGAAAGTATTCTTACTAAAGGGATAATAAAAAATATAAATATAGGTAGCAATAAAAAAAGTTTTAAAAAAATTCAACGGTGGTTTATTTTAGTCCAGAAATATTACCTTTCGAGGCATTTTTTTAATATGTGAGGAGAATGTTTTTTTAAGAATACCAAGCACAAAATTATTATATATTTTGGAAATTTCGCTATGAACAAATTCGTCTTAATAAGGCAGTTCAGTGAATTGTTTGGATTATTGGTTTGCTTAATCTTAATCACAAATTGTGAACAACCTCTATAAAGGACAGCTTGTGATATAGGTAGGGTAGAGTTTGTATGTTTGCAACATTGTTTCGTTATATATATCTGAAAACCACACTAAGTTGATTCGAATGATTCCTAACGCCCAATTTCAATATTCAATGCTTATTGCGGTTTAACTGGAATTATTTTAGATTAAACTAGAGATTCGATCATTAACAATTACCTCTATAATCCATTTGTTACAGATCTAAATATATATTGTAACACTTATTACAACTTGTCTCCAGATCTAACATACGCTTATATAGGAAGGCAACTTTAGTTAAAATTTACATCTTTTACTAATAGAAGACAAGATGCAGTGTATAACCTCACGTTCGTCGATTAACATTTACTGATAAGGCCTTCCGGCAGCTCAATCTCAGGTGGGCAGTGAATCATAGATTAAATAACCAAAATACAAAATACAATGTTTTGGGCGCTTTGAATCTTGAATAATTACTGCAGATAATTAACAAAGTAATTTTCAGGCTAATATTCCAGGATAACTTAATAATCGGCTAACAATTGTGATGCAAAGTTGTTCCAACTTGTATAAAAAATTAAGGAATCAAAATAACAATAACAATTTAATTATCACAGTAAGCAGTAAAATTGAGACATTATTTATAATTCGTTAACTAAACCGTTATAATAAAATATGTGTTACCCGAATGAACACAAATGAGATAATTCAGAGGCGTCCGTCTTCTGGAAGAGGAAATAAAGATGATGCATGTTCTATGTTGAAGAAACCTGAAAAGTAGTTTATTCAGATGTAATTAATTAAGAAGCATCGGTTTTGTTCCATGTCAAAAGAGAAACTTGCGAACATACAGGCTAGTTGTTGTCAAATTAAACAATTAAAAGTGGCAGCACGAGTGACGCCCGCTGTGTCACAATAAACTTCAGTAGTGTTTCTGAATTAACACTATAAACAGTGGAAAATTTTACTTAAACAAGAGGTAAATTTAATATGGTTGTGGCAATCATTACAATGTTTAAACTTTCAAAGCCAAAAGTAATTTTAATAAAAATAATAACCAATTTAGAAAATTCTCTCCTAATTTCCTAAAATCAAAATAATTAGTCTCTTATATGTTTGGAGATCACATGGAAAACAAGCCCGTTAAAAAGGTTACCAGATGGTGGTAATAACTTCCAGCAGTCCCATAATGGGTAATAAATTCTGTTCCCAAATTAATTAATATTTCCGCCTTGTAGATAATTTACACCATAGCAAATTAAAAGACAAACTCTGCTCAAAGATATTAAATAAGGCAATTGGTGCAAATTATAGATTATAATGAAGATCGCTATAAACGTACAAAGTTGACGATAGCAGAATTAAATTGAACAAAGAAACTCACCTGGAAGTGATCAATTTTAATTATTTAGTGAAATAACCATTTTTGCTTGTCCACAATGCTTTGCTTGTAACCAAACTTTCTCTCAGACTTGCTGTCACTGATACCTATAAAATAAATGAATTAATTAAATTTCGAATTTTGCATATAATAAAAAATGAATTCCAAAGCGTCACTAGCTACTCCTTCATTTTACTAAAATATAAATGAATATACATAATATTTGTATATATAAGTAGAAAATCAAATTTTTAATATAAAATTTTCATAGTATAATAAAATAGCGAACGTCATCCTTAAAATCCAGGTCAAGACTGCCTTTAAGATGCTAACAACTCCCCTTCCTTCCTTTGATGGTCGCGTTTGCTTTGTTTGATCTGCAACGCGTGACTGTGAATTATTAATGTATTTAAACGTCATGTATTAAGTTGTATTTGTTATTATATTTTTAAAGATAAAATGGAAGCATATATAAATTGGTGCAATAAAGTATAATATAATCCCTTAATTATAGCAGGAAAGGATCCATTGAGAAGTTTATAATAAAAATAGAATTGTAACAAAAATATTCTAAAAATCTTAAACGAAGCGTTACAATAGCGCATTCTAAATGTGGAAATAAACGCTTCTAAAATAAAAATAATTATTAATCAGTTGAGAAAGCCTTTGTAAAAAACCAAAGATCCAAAACTTTGTCAAAAGCTTTAAATGAACTCATTAACTTAACAAGAAAACCATGAACCAATAAACTGAAATAAACGCATTAATTTGCGTTTATTGGTCCTGACATTTCTTATTTCAGTTATATAGTTAATTAAAAGCATGTTACAAACTTTTAGATTTTGTTTTTCACAAAGGCTTGCTTTCACCTAATTAATCACTATTTTTATATTGGTAACGTTTAATTCCATGTTATCAATCTCGGTAGGTCTGTTAACATTTATCATCAGTAAGACTAAAATATGTATCTTTAAACTTTGTTATATCCTAAAATGGCTTTACGACACTCGCAGCGTAAAACCGAGTACATCAAATCGCTACAAAGCTAACAATAGTGGAGTTGAGGTGGATCGACGAGAATATAGCGTCCGAACTCCGTACGAGTAAGAAAAAATCGAAAGTTTTGGACTCCACCAGCCCAGGATACGCGGATGCACCCTGCTTTTAGGAAGCTAAATTGTCTTACCTAAAGCTGAACGGGAGTTGTCCAGGGAGCGTCATAGCTAGTGATACTAAATAAGCTAAAAACAAAATTGGCGATGTAGTTGACACAATGCGGTGAATTAATTGACAAGGGCAGTCTTTTTGACTTCCCTGCATATAGGTAAGTTGTTATATTTGTTACTATGACACTTAGTGACCACAATGTACAAGAAGTGGACCTATTTTTAACTAATGGTGTAATTATTTTCGATCGCACCCGGTATATGAATGAGTATAAATTAACTAAGTTTTACGATTTCACCTAAACTTGTGTCACTAAAGTAAATTGACTTAAAATGGAATTAAATTGTTTCAATAACTCGCATATCAAACGAAATAAAACTTGTTAAATTAATCCTTGGCACTTCAGGCAATAAAACTACTCGTAATGCGAATACATTTATATAAAATAAATGAAAGGTAAATACACACAAACAAATAATAGATTGTAATCGCTAATTTTAAGTAAATAATGACGAGATACATCAATCTTAATGACTGAAATATGCATTAAAAATAATGCAGAATGTAAAATATCAGGAAGTATAAGTCGCACTTGAGCCCAATTACATATGTGTTTAATGCTAATCACAAGATAATATGGGTAAAACTCCAAAAATTTATGCATTATAATTAAGATTCAGTAAAGTTAAATCAAAACGTGTAGGTCAACCTAAAGTATGTTAATAAATTCGAACGATAGCAAAGCTCACAACACCTGACGTGGAAGGTCTTGAGATATTAAATAATAGCGATAAATTTGACGGTATAGCTCATGAATAAGACTTGAATTTGAATGACAACCCGAATGAGCAAAGTATGAAACCGTCGCTACGAAAAAAGTGACATTTGACATTAAATGCTGTAAATAAATGCGAGAAGATAAATGAAAACTTGTGTATTTTCAATGTATCTTTCCCTAAATTGGTATATGTAGCTGAAGCGATATTTATTCAATTTACGCGTATAGTATATCCCAACCATTAGCATTTGATCTCATCATGCCCTTGTATGAATTCGGCTGGTTATTGCATTAAAACGGATTTTAGGAAAATCGCGGTTGTAGAAAACTGAACAAAAAAGGAGACTTCAAAACTTACAATTTTATAATTACCACATTCTTCAATGAATTCGTGAGTTAAAAAGACAGTACGCCAGCCACTTATGAGAGCTTGATCGAGAATCGTTCGAGAATGCCTTTATCTCACGCTCCCCGCACATATCGCATGGAATTTAAAGAAAAGCGTGATTTTCGAGAATGTATAATTTTAATTTCTCAAAAGACGAATTCTCCTACTTTAATCCATATAACATTAGATTTTATATACGGAACTTTCAGAATGAATTAATTAAACAATAGAAATCCTTACGAATTATTTAACAATCATCTAAATTAAAACAGAAATAGGTTTAAACGCAGAATGAACTCTATTTAACCTCAACGAAATGTTTATAAATTGTTTTAAGATAAATATGATAAAGCAGTACTGGTTTTAAACAAGAACTGATGTTTTAAGTCGACAAATTAATTTATTAAAAGGCCATTTTAATATAATTAATCGCCAGTGGCGTAACGAGAAGAGATCGTTAACAACTTTTTGAATCATATTTGCACCATTCACTAATTTATAGTACTATTACCGCGCATGTGAAACATATTTTTCTGCTATTACCTTTTCGGAAATAAAAATATAATTGCCTAAAAATACATCTTCTAGTTAACGTCTACAAATCAAAATAAAAATTAAAACAACTTAATAGATCTCTATTTACATTAGACCTTAAAATCTCAGATTTCAGACTTATACAGGGTGTTCTACAAGTATGTAACCAAATTCAGGTAGCACATTGCTTATGGAAAAACAAACAAAAATTCTTAATAAAATTTTTTGATCGGACTAGTTGAATTTCTGGAAAATTTTGCCGCATGTTGTCAGAAAAAAGTGTAAGAATTTGTAACATTTCAAAATTTAAAAACTGAACAAAAAATTACGTTTCGTAACATCACTGCTTGCGATCATAATGGACTAATAATTATTAGCCTAGATTTATAATTGTAGCCATGTACTTTTTAATATAGATCAAAGATTTATCAAAAGTGGTTTTTCACGGTTGTTAATTTATCATATGTTTTAAAAGTTGATTGTATATTTAAAAAATTCGTGAATACCACGGTCGATACACGAGATGGTGACAAAGCGTCGATAAGCAACAAAATACAGCAGATGACTACAAAACATTACCATAGTGAAGCTTACCAGTGGCGTTTTCCATAATCCATAATCTTTAGACAAGGTTGTTAAATTATTGAAATCAACTGTAACTACGTAAATTATGATCCATTTTTATGCATTAATTAGTTGATTTGTAATTATTCTTATGTGTTCGTAACGTTATTTTAATACATAATCTTTTATAAAAATAAATTATGTGTAATACAAACGTCCTAATACTACCCGCCAATGACCACCGTGCTACACCCACACTCTCGCGTCTCGTAAAGCTCTATCGCATGAAATTGTGAGTGTGATGCCACTTCCAATAATGTAGAAACTAGATAATAGTATAATTTAATATAAGTGTGAAATGTTATTAAATTTGACCGCAGTCATATACAAGTAGGTACGCTACGCGCTTAGAATCAGAATTACCTTACTCGTTTTGATTAATAGTTCGTCTCAGAATTATGTACATTGACGAGAGAGTGAGTACATTAAACGCGTTCTAAGTGTTTCGTTTTGTATTTGTTTAACTATTAAGAAGTACCAGTGTAATTTCAATGTCCTTCTGAGCGATTGGGCTCTTGCTGTCGAGAGCTGGGGTAAGGACAGAGAAAGGCAAGGATAAGTTTGGAAAAACGGTGTTAGGAATGAATGGAAATATTTTCCCAATATTTGTCTCAAAAGTAGGTCTTAAAATTCTGGGAACAATTCGAAACCTGAATTGGAGCAAGCCACCTTGAGGATCAAATTTAGGAACTCTCAAATTCTAATTGTAGCGTTAACCAATCCACTGCCCTAGCTTGCTATTTCACTAGTAAAATAAAGGACAGACAATTTTTACTATGTAATTTTCACCACAGGATACATCGTACAATCAGCTGGCTTACGTACTTCATTGTTGCGATGGAAATACGAGTATAATCTGAGCAACGCATGAGCGTATTTTGGAAAAAGTTCATTAAAATACGTTAGATACCCTTGTGTTATAACTTTATTATTGACCTATATTTTAGATTAAACGTAAAGTAACTGGAATTTATATTAATTAAAATTTTAAACATGTAAACTTTGAATTACAGTAAAAAATATCATAATTATTTAATTCTTAGGCACATACTATTTTAGAAATGAAATAATATAAGACAATATTTTATTAACAGTTTTATTTGAAGCTTTTAAATGAACAAATACTATCAGAAGTTCGCAACAATTTAAAAGATTAAAGTTTTCAGGAATGATCCATCCATACTTTTTCTAAACCTCCAAGGAAAATAAATATAAATTCATTCCTTTTGCAGTGACTTAGTAGATGTTATTTATTTGTTTGTTTGTTTTTGTGGCTGAGGGTTGGGGATGCGGAATTTCCCTTGGCCGTTTTTGAATAGAACTATTATATAGTCATTTCGCCATGCCTATTAGAATTTTGCTGAATCTGGAGGAGTTCCACCGCCAGTAGGGACTTTTAACGTACCAAACATCGCATTGACACGGGGCCTACGATTTTACTTCCTTATCCGAGAAAGCGTGATTTTTAAATTTTTCTCCGCTGAAAAATTTACCAACCTGGATTGGGTTTCAACCTGCGTCCCTTGGGTGTAGAGGCAAACATGCTAACCACTACACTAGTCTGGGCCGGCTGGCATAGTAAAGCAGACCATCTTAGACATAAATCGTTTCACGCGATTGATTGTGATGTAATAAGACTTTTTCTAATCTTTATTGCAATATGTTTTAATAAAAATAATAGAATAGCAAATTAAATTAAAGTCCTATGCTTTTCAAACTATTTATTTCAAGTAGTATTACATTTTACATCATTGTGTGAAGTGTTTCGGAAGCGTTGGATCATTCCTAATAGTGATTGAAAGAGATTAATTTATTTTAATCTTCTTTCCACTGTTGTGCCACATTTAATGTAAATTAACCTTCTTTTTAATAAATAAACTCAAAGGACTTTTAATTATATATTTTTAAATAATGCATGTAAAAACACTACATTTCAAAAAATATTATAATCAAAAAATGCCTCGGTTCTACTTCTTCTACTTGAGTAATGCTAAATACATTTTAAACTTGAAGATTATCCTTTGTTCGGTATAAGGGTTACAGGTGTGGAAAGTAATGACTAAGCGATTAAACTAATGTATATTTAACCGCAATGCTTTCTATACTTTCATATTTACAAATTTCATGAAAAATTATTTGACAACGCAAACATGCCGCGCCTCCCAATTTAATGCAGTTTTATATTTCAATCTTGATTTATTCTTAAAACACATATTAAGGACACTGGTGAGGTTATGTGATCTGGGACGGAGCTCCAAAATAGAACCCAACTGCCATTTGGGAACGGATAGATTGTTTTCTTTCACTACGACTATTGACCCAGGTTTTAAAAAAGCATGAGCATTGATAAAGACACTTACATACTCCTTACTCCAACGGTTCTAGAATTCTTGACACATTTTTTGTATCGGGTGATGTCGACTCAATCTATGCTCCTTGATGTCCACCAGAACAGGTTTAGGCAGGAACGCGAGCTTCCTTTCAATCAAGGAGTGTGCGAAGGTTAAGGCTAGAGAACATTTCGATCTGAGTGTAGAAATACGAACTATTTGTTTTATTTTTATTTATAATTTTTGTGGGTCGTTCCACTACGACATTTGTTTTACCAATAAGTAACAACAGTCTTCTATAAAAATGTATTTATTTATAACACATAAAATCATTGAAAATAAAATTTAAATTTTACACAAATCATTTTGGTACTTATCTACAGAAAACAATTTTTATAAC
>JAHWXV010929247.1:0-11535 GCA_024586415.1 Phrixothrix hirtus | reverse complement strand
ATATATATATATATATATATATATATATATATATATACAGGGTATCCTGGATATAGTGTCCATTATTTAACGCAAACGTATCCAGGGCCTTTGTGAACATAAATTTGGATAAATTTTTAATTCAATTTCAAAAAAAATTTTAGTAAAGTTTCGCGTAAAAATCTATAATGAATACGGTCCTGTATATCCTTTACCGTCAAGCGTACTAAAAAACATACATACCACTACATTTTTCTTGAAAAAGTATCGGCTTACATTTAGTATCAATATATAGTAATCACCAGAAGTCCGTACCCACTCCAAGGTTTACATTGGTTTACACAGATTCGTCCGCAGTGAACGTTTATCGATTATTTAGACGTTCCCCTTTTAAAATATGGGGAGTTACTAAAATACATTGTATTACAATCATTCTTAATAGGGATATTGCGCGCGTCACTCGAAAAACAGCTGTTAAAAAAGGATATGACTTATAATGCTTTTGTATGGCTGTTACGATTCAAGCGAATTTCATTTCAAATTGAACATGCACTTCTCGTTCTTGATTGTAAATTGTTTGAATCAAGGTTGTCGGCTGTTCTAATAAAAAATAATCGAACGTATTGCTTTAAATTATCTTGTTTATTTGAATCTAGTATAACACTATTGATTGTTAATTATAATTATTTACGTATTAATTATTATAAATTTATTTGATAAATATCTCAAGTTGACACAAGTTTTATTTGCATTAATTTTTATGAACTTAAAAATTACGCAAAATTTTATGAAATTTATTCGTAACCATTTAGACGTTTAACTATTTTCACAAATTTTTAATTATACACAATACAAGTGAGTGGAAATATTAATAATATGAAGATACGTATCAAAACAATTTAACATCGTGCTAAAGAGTTTTGTAAAAGTGAAAGTGCGTGTGTACGCGTGTAGGCGTGTGTGTGCCTGTGAACACGCTAACTCGAAAATATAGTCTTAGATAAACAAAACCTTTTATTCGAGTTTGCTAGTCATTGCCGCATACGACCGCAACAATTTTACGAAAATCGGATAACCGAAAATGACACTTTTTTGAGATTTCCTAGAAATTGGCTGTAACGACCTTTTTTAAATCTACTGTATTTCTTAGACATTTGATCTCTTTTCATATGATCTAGGTTGTTTCTCCGTAACAAGAGTAATCGGAAATACTTTCACCGTCAAGTCTGAATAAAATAAGCATGAAACTAAAGGCTCTAGCTAAATAAAAATTTACATTTTAGGTCATAATCGCCTTATTGTGTTAAATCAAGAATTTGGTTAAAATTGAATAACCGCAAGTACCACTTTCTTTCTATGATTTTTAGATGTTTTCCGAATTTTTCCGTTTTTCGAGGATTTCTCGAATTCAGCTGTAACGATTTTATTATGTTTACTATATTTCTAATAAATTCAAGACCCTTTCATATAATCTAGGCGGTTACTCAAAAAATTTTCCGTAAATCGAGTAACCGGAAGTACTTCCACCGTTAACTCTAAATAAAATAATTATGATACTAAAAGCTCTAGTTAAATGAAAATTTGTATTGGAGGTCATAATCGCTTTTTATGCAAAATTAAAAATTTCGTTGAAATCAAATAATTGGAAGTACTGCTTTATTTCTGTTATTTTTAGATATTTTCCGAATTCTTTGTTTTTATTGAAATCGGTCCTAACAATTTATTTTAAACTTAGTATATTTTGTAGTTACCTAATTTAGCTTTATATAACCTAAGAAGTTTCTCTAATAAGTTTTTGAAGATAAAGTAGCCGGATATACCTGGGTATTAGTTATGAACAACATAGTTCATAAAAAAATCATCATATGAAAATGGAAGCCATATTTAAGTTCATATCTTGTGTACATTAGACGACAAGGATTTAGTTAAAATCAAATAACCAGAAGTGCTACTTTATTCTTGAAATTTTTAAGTCTTTAGCGATTTTCTCGAAAACGTGTTTAACATTTTTTTAAAAATTGTTCAGTTCTTTTGTCTCTGATATTCTTTTACGCGAATTTAGCAGTTTTTCTGAAAAAATACGGTGAAATGGGTAATCAGAAAATCTCTGGAGTTAAGCAGCGTTTTGCGTGTCTAGTAAGTTGGATTGGTGACCATTCCATTATCGTTCTCAATTATAAACGCAAATAATATTTTAATCATTTGTGAACATTTGCATATTTATATATCTATGTGCATACGTAAGAGAAAGTCGTGTGTTGTTTCACACCGGATTTTTATATTTATATACAGAACAAATATATTTACTATAGTTTACTATAGTTATAGTACAAATAGTATAAAATACACTTACAAGTGTTTACTTGCTGATTTCTCACGTGTGTATGTGATAAACAATCTTTTTTAAACAAGAAGTGAGATTATACAAAAGTAAGTCTGCACTTTGAGATAAACAGACTTTAAAAGGTTGAAGAACACTTGAATATTTCCGATTATTAAAACTTTGATAGCTAGTATATGAGAGATCATTTTTATAAATTTCTGAATAATGCTAAATATAGATATATCGTTTGTACACGTTACACTTTTGTTTAACATTGATTGCTTTATAATAAAGTCGTGAGCATTCTGATACTACGAAATATTTACGGAATTTCTACGAATGTGTTCATTCTCCTTAGATGGCCACGTTGAATTACGTTTTTCCGCGTTTTAGTACTAATTGCTTATTGACTCAAAGTTACCGCACAAAATGGATACTTCGTAAATGATAATCGCGATCGGACTTAAAAGTATGGAATTCCTCGTGACGTCATAGCAATCAAGATAGATTCGATTTTGGATTTGTAGTCCGTTAGGAAAGAAAAATATAAAATCATCAGCTATCTTTATATAAACAAATCGTGTAAAATCGAAGATGTTTGATAACAAAGAGGGATTGTCGATTAATTACTACGATGTCACGATTAATTTTATAATTTTGAATGTAATCGCGATTATCATTTACAAAGGCACCTATTATTATATGCAGGTAACTATGAATTAATAGGAAATCGGTAAAATGTAATCTAGCGTGCTATTTCAAATAATTCTATAATTAGACACAATCAAAATGTTATTGTTATAATAAGTATTTCTATTTTACATATCATTAGACTCAGGAATCGGTTTATTCAAATGATTCTTATCCACCAGGAAAGATTTTAGCTATTAAGTTAAAGTATAAACTGTTATCCATTTCATAATACATTTAATTGTTATATATCGTTAACACGCCGGTCTAGTCTCATAATATATTAACTCATATTGATGGATATACATTTATATTTTAAAAGTTTGTTTATTTATTAAAATTGTTATTCAAGTTGTAGTTTACTCTATACTTAAACTATCTTTCTATTATTCTCATTAAAATTCTGTTATTTAATTCTATCGTAATTTTTAGTTGCAAAACAAAACGCAAATAGGTACTTTTAATTACCCTGTATAATCTATTCTGCAACATACCTTGACGAATTATGAACAATCACCACTAGACATTTGGTTGTCTAATGATAAAATTAGTAATACAGCAAAAAGTTGCCTGCCTATTCTAAACTTAAGAATGAAACAGCTTTGAATCAGTTTCTGATAGATAATTTAAAAAAACTTTCTGAAATAAACATGCATTTTCAATTACCTTAAATTCAATAATTGGTTGCACAAACAATCGCTTTATTCAAATTGTAAATCAAAATTTTAAATGTGGGATTATTCAATGTATACAAAATACTATAACAATTCCAATAATTTTAATTTAATTATTAGGATTAGTTTTGTTAATTTTAGTAAACAAAATTAAATCGAATTAAATACGGAAATATACAAATGTAGTGATATTAGGATCTTAATACCATTAATATGGATTCTATATTTATTTCCTTATTTAATTGTCATTAAATTTTAACTTGTATATAGTACTATATCACAACACCCATGAGAAGAATAAGTGTTACAGTTAAAGTTTATGAATTGGAATTCCATGATAACGCACGATTTCTATGTTCTATTATTAATTCTATGCGTCAACTTGAACTGTCATTACTTTTTTTGGGATCACCTCCTGTGCTCCTCTGACGCAGTTAATAAAATGATTTTGAACTTATTTGAAAATATGCATATTGCGGATAGGAAATTGTTCAATTCCATCATTATTTTATCTTTAGTTTATTTAAAAGTTTAACCCTGGCGAAATTATGTTTCACATAAAAATTTTTAGGTTCTTTTGGTATAGAGATTTTTAGCAAAGTACTAGCAATGAGAAATATATTAATTCCCAAATACAACATTAAGAAACATTTATTAATAAAATAACATTGCAATTATAATGGAAAAATCAACATTTTCTTAAACCGTCCCTTGTTTTGACTAAACTCGAAATTCTTTAATGCATGCTTTCTATGCAGTTTACTACAATTTTCTTTAATTCTGTGTTATGGTTCCTATGACAGTAGTTTTGTGGTAATATTTTCCTTTGCCAGGTACCCTTTTAAACATTTCCAAACATTTTCTATAGGGTTCATAACGAGAGAATTTCCTAGTCATGGCAAAACTGATATATTTCAGCTTTCCAAATAACCTTTAAACAGATTTTGTAGTGTATTACGATGCATTCTGCATTCTGCATAAACACTTTTGGGTTATCTTTAGACCACTCTTTTAATTGGGGAAGCAATTTGAATTCCAGTATTTTTTTATATTGGTCTTGCTATCTATAACGGACCAAACCATGACTGATACGGGACTCTCCACCGTTTCTATAACACAATCAGGATTGCATTCTTCATAAGGACTCTTCAGAAAAGCTGAGTTTTGTCATTTAAAACTTGCAAGTGTGTAATGGTATGCTATACAAACTTCTATTAATAGTGCGTTCACTACCTCTATAATTCAAGTCCCCGAAAATTTTTATTACAGCGAAATGGCTTGCCCATCTGCATTTTAGAGAAATATTTGTAAGAAAACTCTCGCCTTCGTGTAATTAAATTTTTTGACCACATCTGCTTTTGCTAACACATTTAACAAACTGATTTTGTTTAAGCTATCGTCCTAAACGTCGTACTGATACCTATGGCCTACTCATCCGTAAAATTTCGAGTTTTAGAAGTTAAAAATGTATAATTTTTATAAATATTTGTAAAAATCGTAACCATCTCTTAATTATAATGATTAAATTTCTAAAACGCTATGCTTACCAAAGCTATACTAACTTCCAATAGAGCAATAAACAGTAATAAAATCACACATAACCACAAAATTAATTATTGGCGGATGTATGACGTCTTAGTTGGCAACTAGATTACCGATAGATATTTGACATTTAATAGTCATGCAACTTGCGCTACACTCACACTGGCATAATGCTTAATTATTTAAGTAATAAAAGCTTATTGCAGTTGGCAAAATATAAGAAAAATCGTCATTCCTGGGTGAATCTAATAATTTAGCCAGGGACGGTAAATACAAAATTTGAATATGTGTCCACCTTCTTCATAACATACTTAAATGGTATTTTTTTAAATATAATTCTTAAACACTTATATGTTTAATAATGCGAAGGAATCTTATTTATTTTTACTTCTTTATTTGAAGCACGACGATGGATTTACACCGTCCCTTAAATAAGTTTTGTTTATACCAGATGTTATTCTTATGCACTTAAATTGTTTATATAGTTATTTCGCATTAATTTAGCTAATTTACTAATTTCATTTTCTTATTTTATTCGACGTTAAATGACATAAACCAGCAAATTTTCAGTCATTGCTACCTTCGTTAAATTTAATAACTATCTAAAGGGTAATTTGGCAGTTAATAACCAACATGATGTCAGACATTTTTCCATCACGCAATAATAAAAAAAAATACAGAAAGATAGAAACGAACAATTTCATCAAACAAGTACGCAACTGAATTGACATTGTGTGGATAGAAACATACCAGTCTCCACTAATTTTGAAAGGGTTCCTAATTATTTAGAACATGAGACTATTATCATTTATATCGATGTACTAGATCTTGTAATTTGATAAACTTCTAATATATCTACTTTGCTGTGTATTTGATTTTGTTATTAAAAGTTAGCACTGCAATTCTGTTAAATATGAAGTTGCACACATGTTATTAACGAGTCCCTATTTCTTATTATGCATTTATTATCGCTTTTTAACTGGAAAGCTCTGAAACAAAAAAATTCCTGCTAATGACCACAGTTTATGTATTAATCTTGTCTTCTAAATGATTTTCTGATATCTGCATTATTCTCTTTAAATAAATAATTCCATTTTCAAACACATTTTACTTTAAAACGTCTGCCGATAACAATTTTAATAAGGAAGGTCGTTTTTATGTAAAAATGTTCGAGAACTGCAAATGTTTGGTAAAAATTCAAAGAAAGTTCAATAATAAAAGGGAAGGCTTACCACCTTTATAACCAAAAATTAACTATTACGTCTCATTTAGTGTTAAGAGCTAGGCAAGTGAAGAAAATTTTGTCTATTTATTTTTATTGTTCTTCGAAAAATATACAGATATTAATTTCATTATAACTCCTTTAAGGGTCCTTAATTTGTTAGAGATGCATTTTAGACCAAATGTTTATAATAACTCTTTAACATACCTTTATACGAAAAAGTTTGGGACCCTGCTTTAAAATTTTCTTATATGGATGAGGATTGTTGGCCCTTATAATCATTTGAGACGGAATCTCACTAATCTCTAATTCTACACTACCTGCTTGGGTATTAAACAAAAACTAATACACATAATTCCTTTAACTACGGCTTGATATCCCGTAGAGATACAAGAGCGGGAACTTATATTTAAAATAATTGTCAATAAAAATTTTTATATTCCTTACAACACGCACGCACGCACGCACATCGATATTAATATAATACACAAAGTTCTGAAACAAACTTATTTTATAACCAGACAAGTGGGGGAATGAATAACCTTGATCAACGATGCCGCTTTAAAACAGTTGCTTGTTGTCTACAGGTGCAAGAATTTTGAAAACAAGGCTCAGCAAGGAAGATTTATTAACAATTTATCTGTACGCTTGTAAATAAAATCCAGAAATGTCCGATGACCTGAAACCTCAGAAATTCCATACGGGAACGCTTTGATATACCACATGAATCTAACCAACCCGCGGAAAGCTCAAAAAAATAAGACAGGTGCGCTTTTTGTCCCAGAAGCCCCGACCGAAAAGTTAGAAACATTGTGTTTATTGTAAAGGTAAGTTGTGCGCTGAATACACACCGAATACACGGCCAAATAATAAACATGATTAGTATTTGTAAAGAGAGTAGGTTTAAGGTTTAATGAATTTTTCTTAAGATATTTTAGTTGAAAACTAGTTTATGTGGTACATCCTTTACTATTTATGCATCTATAATTGATAAAAGCAATTAGTACGATGCTATACATTTTAGTTATGACTCCATGGCGTGGGAGTTGTTACAATTTCAGCAAATTATATAGGAATATCTCTGAATGTATTCATATAAGAAATACCATAAATTTAGTGGATAATGTAGTAGTGTAACAACCAAACAGAAACTCTGCAATAAATTGTGAAAAATCCAGAGCAAAATATGTGTGCATATAAGCGAATTATACGTTTCCCTGGTAGTGTTGGATGCGACAAAACGTGGCACGCAAGCCAAACTGTACAAGGAAAATTATCCAACGGATTATCCAGTAAAACAATGATTTCGAAGCATATCAGGGCAGTACTGCTAAGTTTCTCATTACAGAAGATTCACAATAGCTTGGTGATTTTTGTTTAAGCAAAACTTGTGAACTTTGATGTAATGTACATGTATTTTGACAGATATTTCAAATGTAAGCCCCTTCTTGATGCTCACCATAAAAAGATAAATCAGGTAACTGGTTTCTTTCGATAAAATTAATAAAGTATAGTGAATTGAATATGAAAGAACATGGTGCTACTAATGATCGACTAAAGAATACTAAAAGAGTGATTATAGTGAAGTGATTAATCGGTAACCCTAGCATTCATCATTCATCCAGTTAAACACGTAACAATTGCATCAAAATACTTCAAAATGCTAGCTATGTATATAGATGTTCAGCAACCACGTAGTGTAAAACAGCACAATTTGACCATAGATGATGCGGATTTAGTAACCGTAAACCCATGGAGTGCATTTTAACAATTATTGAACTTTTCATGTATTATGCTGTAGTAAATTCATGGTTACAATGCAGAAGGGTTGTAAATAATACCAATAAAATCTTGACTTTAATTTATTTTGAAATGCAGTTGTCAAAGTCTTTGGTTAATGATATCTAGAAAATCATAGACAGAAACTACCTCACTCATAATAAGCGGACGTTATTGTACCGTAAATAAAACCTGGTAAGCGAACCGCATCAGTGAAGTTACCTTTATCAGCGATTATGAATAATAGTACAGTATATATTCCGCAAGCAATGGGTGTAGTAGATGCTAAAAGGTGCAGAAATGAGGAATGCGCAAGACGTATAAAGAATAAAGTAGATGAAATGTAATATTAACAGATTGTATCGTGTTTTTGACATTTTCATAATTTTGTACTAAAATTTAAGGTTTGGTTCAAAGGGTACTGGTTATTTTTTATTTTCCATTCAGTACACTTATGTATGCAATAGGTTTACAAAATTCAGGCACTAATTATAAACCAAGATTACACAAATGTGTGGACTCTTGATGGTGTCTCTGAGGGGTGCAATTGAATTAATCCTAAAATATCACTCAAAGGATCGCTATTGTTGACTAGGCATGACTTGTAATAAAATAATACACATTCTTGATACAGTGGGCTATCTAGGATACAACTTCAACCAAGCGCGATTATTAAAGCTAAACTCTTTTTAAAAGCAAGTGGTAATTACATTTTTGACTTGAAAAATTTTGTTTTTCCTGAAGAATCAGCAACAATATTAAATTAAATTTTTTAGCACACACAGTTTTGAGATTTTGAATTCCTATATGAATTATAATTTCAGTATACGGTTAATTTGACCATATAACAAATTAATCAAATTTTCCACTTAAAGGACCGAGGGTTCATTAAAATTTCAATGTTCTCTCAGTACTATAATTAATTCATGATACCATTTAGAAACAGTCAATTCATCCTAAATTCAGAAAACTACTTAAAAGTCATACCAAACAGAAACTTATAAACAAAACCACTGAGACTGCTTTTACAGATGTTCTCTAAAACTGCAGTTTGATACACTCAGAGTGTGTTTCATATAAGCCAATTAAACTTTTGATTACAGTGAAATTAACAATTAAGTTCTACATCAGAAATTTGATAGGTTAAAAGTGTACTAACTCGTAAGCTGATTGTTTAATAGAATTAATTGTAATGAAATATGCAATTAGTTTTTATGTAATCGACCCTCAATATCTTAAATTATAACTAACGGTTATGTTGCATTTTACTTTATTTAATGAATTCAGTTGAATGTAAATCAAACAACTTCAATGACTTGTAACTTAGATCTACGTTTTAAATTAACCGAACATTCAACTGCATTCAATTAATTTAAATGTTTATACCTATACTGTCTATTATTAGTTAAAGAATTTCCTTTTTTAACTTATAATGATGTTTTACCAAAATTTACTAATCATGTTGGTATTAATTAAATTTCTTTTAATCGTTATTGCTGTCAAATTAAATTAAATCAGAAATAACTCCTCCTTTTAATCCGTTATAGAATATATTTCTTTGTGATACAAGTTATTAACTTAATACAAATCAAAATTACATAAAGTACTGTAAATACTATACAGATTTGTATTATAAACATTTAATTATATAATTGAAAAGGACTGGGTTCTAGCGGCTTGACAAAATTGATTGCTAATAGAATAATAACATGCGTTGTTGTGGTTATAGTATAAATATAAAGTGATCATATATTGTGAATATGTTACATACGCCCATAGCGAATAAATGAAATACAACGGGAAAATAAAAATTTGGCTTGAGACTACACACGACTTTATCTTGCGTTCATATCTAAATGTCCACAAATGATTAAAACATTATTTACGTTTATTTTGGGAACGCTAATTCTAACGACCACCCATCCAAGTTACTGGACACGCAAAAGCGTGCTTAACTCAAGAGATTTTCGTCGATAACTCGCTTCTGTACATTTTTTTAGAAAAACCACTAAGTCCACGTAAAAGCATATCAAAACCATAAGAACCGTCGCAAGTTTTAAAAAAATTGTTAACGTGGTTTTCGAGAAAAACGCAAAAAACTGAAAAATCTCAAGAATAAAATGGCACTTCCGGTTATTCGATTTTAACTAAATTTGTGCCACCGCATGCACAGAAGATCAAAAACTTAAATATTGGTTTTCATTTTCATACGATGATTTGTTTTTGAGATATGTTGTTCATAACTTATACTTCAAGTACTTTCAGTTACTCGATTTTCAAAAATTTATTAAATAATCTTGAGTATAGTGTAAAACTAAATCAGGTAGCTAAGAAATATTCTAAGTTAAACAAAATTGTTAGATCTGATTCTAAGAAAATCGTGGGAACGGAGAATACGGAAAATATCTAAAAATGTCAGAAATAAAGTGGTACTTCCAGTTATTCGATTTTAACCAAATTTTTGATTTTGCATACAAAGGCGATTATGACCTGAAACATAAACTTTTATTTAGCTAGAGTTTTTAGTTTCGTAGGTATTTTATTCAGAGTTAAAGGTGAAATAACTTCCGGTTGCTCGATTTACGGAATATTTTTTGAGTAACCGCCTAGAATATATGAAATGGTCTTGAGTGTCTACGAATTATAGTGAATTTTAAAAAAATCGTTACAACCGATTTCAAAACAATCTCGAAAAACGAAAAATTTGGAAAATATCTAAAAATGGCAGAAATAAAGTGGTACAATTTTTACAAAATTCTTGATTTAACCCGCTCAGGGTGATTCTGACCTTAAACACAAATTTTTACTTCACTGGCATTTTTAATTTCATAGTTATTTTATTCAGACTTAACAGCGAAAGTACTTCTGGTTACTCGCCTTACGGAAAATTTGAAGAAAAACTGCGTAAATTATATAAAACGACACTAAATGTCTATGAAATACAGTAATTTTTAAAAAATCTTTACAGTTGATTTTGAAAAAATCTCAAAAAACCAAAAAATGACAAGAGTAAAGTGAGATTTCCGATTTTTAGATTTTAGTGCAATTTTTGCAGTTACGTGCGACGATGGATATAAAATTTTGTTTTTCTAGGACATCTAGTTTTCAAGCTACCTTGTTCACACGCGTGCGCACACACACAACCACACACGCGCACGCACGCACGCATGAACGCACGCACGCACGCAAGGCCGCACGCACGCCCACTCACCCAAGCACACACACACACACACTCGCGCGCGCACGTACGCACTCACGCACATACACACCCACACCCACACACACACACACACACACATACACACACACACACACACACACACACA
>JAHWXV010929198.1:0-14969 GCA_024586415.1 Phrixothrix hirtus | reverse complement strand
TATATATATATATATATATATATATATACTTACAATATTAAAAAAAACAAAATAAATTTGTAAATTCATTCCTATTCCTTATCGTTTAGTTTAATTTTACGGGTTCATTATATTTTTGCTTTATATTTTCTGCCATCGATATTTTAAAATTCTCATTCAGTATATGCTTTATTTTCATTATATTAACATTGGTATTGCCAAATTTAATGACAGGTATTTTGCTAAACGAAATGTTTTCTTTTTCATCGGTGACCTTCTTTTTGGAACAGTGTCTTCTAAGAAATTCTTTCGTTTGATTACAGTTACTTGAAATGGGTCATTATACTAACAGTTTTTACAGCATTTTACTATACGTTAGAATCGTAAGCAGGTTTCATTTTCTTTTTTATTTTTCAATTATTACAAAATCCCGGTCTGATGGCAAGTGAGTGTGTCTTACAACTAAAAATCTATATTCTACAGAATCGAATATATTTTCCGAAACTAACTGTCTCCATATTCTTATTAGCACTCAGTTTTTATTTCGGCCCTCTTGGATTTCTGGGAAAAGGGCCACGTTCCTTAATATGTTTGTAATAACACTGCCAATTTTATCACATCCTCTTTTTGCGATATTCTCTGACCACATATACATATATCCCATACCATTAACGCAATTGTGTATTCCTACATTATAAACTCAAGTCCTTCTCAGATAAAAAGCTGGGCCAATTCTAAAATTTGGTATGGGAAGTGCCTGTTGTAGCTTAAGCGCTATTGTGTAGGTATTAAGTAATTTTGTGTGTTCGATTTCTTCTTTTAAACTATTTTGAACAGTTTCAGCACGTATTTGATACAATTTCAGTTCTATTTGTTCTATTTTCCAATTTAATATGAAGTTTATCCCATATTTTACATGTCACTTTTTGGTAGTTTAACCCAAAATTAGATTTGGTACAAAGAATTTTTCGGTATTTATCATAACTCACAGGCTTTAGGTTCTTTTCAGTACAACATGGCTTGTAATAATCGTGATACAAAGAATTTATTGTTAAACCATGATCGATGTATATACTGTTGGAATTCTTCTTGCGGCTGTAATGACTGGTATATTTTGGTAAACTGATTGACAAGCTCCTTCTATGATCTTATTGGTTCGATTCAAATGCTACTTGTGGAGATGTCTGACCTTAAGTTAAATTTACGTTCTAAGAGTTGAGCTCGTTTTTGAGATTTTTGTAGCCCACGAACAGCAAGGAATTGTTTATTATAAAATTTTACATCAGTTGCATTAACCTTTATGAAATAAATAAAACTATATTTTCGTGATGAAGCTGTCCGTTTTATTTTTTTCGGTAGATACGTTTTTGCGGTATTGCTTTGTATTATGAAATAAATAGGCGTTCTGCTTGTCATAATCACATAGGGCACAAAAAGTTTCGAAAACCCTTTCTTCAATACATTGTAGCAACATTCGACAGTTATTTTTGAAAACCACAAGGAGAGCCCGACGTTCTTGCTCTCTATTCGTATAGCTTGTACCTGTAATTCTACGAATTTTCCTTAATACAGCTTTATCTATATTGTTTTTGTCTATCTGCTTTTAATTGCGTTCTCAGCTGTTGGAAGGTCAGGCGTCGTTTCTTTGGGGATCCCTAGTTGAAAATGTTTCATTTTATAGATATTATAATGTTTAAAAGGTATAAATCTAATAAAAGTAAAATAATGCCTAATCAATAGCGTAGTTAATTGTAAATTAAACAAAAACAAAACTATTAAGTTGAAAGTCGTATACTGTTTCACACCAAATTTTTTGTTCCGAATTTCAAAGACCATTGTTGAAAGTTCTGGCCCCAGTTATACAATACCCATAAACACATGTGTGTAGGCTTATTCAAGACAGGTGGCCTGTAATTGAAAATGACGCAATTCAACAGACATCATATTGCAAATTGTGACGAAGTAATTTTTAAGATTTTTACTTTAGAAACATATAAGGATTAAATTAACATAAATTATTAGATTTATTAGTTTGTACTGTACTTGTAAAATCGCTTTACTTCGTGTATTACTGATTTGCACAATATGTGTATTAAATACGTAGTATAACAAAGTGCCATTTTAAATACATAAAAAACAAGATTTTTCTAATATTTAACAATGTTATAAACAAAATTCGCCTCCATAATATCAAATAATATCAATTGCAACTTGTAATGTAAAAACCATGGCAAAAATTTAAAAAATGCTATAAGCAACCAAACTAAAGTTCAAGATATAATCAATAAATATGCTACCGTGAGAACTACAAACAAATATAAACTTGGAACACATCCAATTGCTTTAAGAAAACTCAGGTGTTTTTCATTTCTTTATACATTGAGTTTTTATGAAGTTATTGATATTTCACGAGTTACACATAATTAAACGCTATTCTAGCAGGAATAAGAAACTGTGGCTAGATAATAAGTAGATTAGATTTAAATATTTATATTCAGTCACAGATGTAATTAGTTTAGTTTCCACTTGTTCTTCCAAATTTCTACGATATTTAATAAATATTTAAAACTTGTGAACTTCAAGGTTTTTGTATAAATTTTCATTGTAAAATAAAAATAAACTTTTTAAACAGGAGTTTCGCCTTTTTGCAAACTGGCGCAGTTGGTAGGATTCACAAAGTTCCTTATTTAAAATAACTAAGGAACCGTGATTTTTAAATCTTTATTGTGAATCTGAACAATCCAAGAAGTAACCGTCGAAACTGAAGGACAAGCATCGTCAAAGGTCAGTTGGAGAAACTTGCTGCATCAATTTAACATCAATTCCTACAAGACAACTCCGAGCTCAAGCATCGCCAACGAGAAGCCCTCTATTGCAGAAGCCTAGTTATTGAAACCTCTCACCGCACGAATAGCGATCTCGCAACTATAGAGAGAAATATGTAAGAAAAATTACAATTTTCATGAAGAAATTTTAATATAACTGTATTAACACAATTATAAATATTTAGTATTAAAAATTACATGTGTCACTAGACGAGCGAGATAATTGCGGTATTGCTCATCAATATATAAAAATGCAATTGATTTAGAGACACTGGGTAGGATAAACTAACAAAAATTAAAATTATTACGATTTAATATTATACAACGTTTGAAACAATTTTATATACATATATAAATAATTCTAAAATTCACAACATATTAGTGAAACGAATTATAAAATAATATAGTGATCTTAACTTAAATATTTGAAAATAATTCTAAATTCGCAACGTATTCGCGAAAAAGAATTACAAAATAATAAATCAATATAAAATTATAAAATTCAAAGTCAGAATTTTTAATTTAATAAATTGTAAATAAAATAAACTCAAATTTTGAAATCCTTAACCTTATAAAAACTATATAAAATAATTTTGTGTATTTAGATTTAATTAACTATAACGTTACAAAGATAACTCGCAGCCTTTGTAAAATTTGCATTGCTTATTAATTCACTAAGGTAAAACATTATCAACAATTTTATAAAGATAACTAATTGTTAATTTTAGATTTAAAAACTTATTTAGAAAATATACTTAACTAAAATTTAAATTCATTTAAAAGAAATAACTTTTTATACAAATACATACAAATCAATTTGAATGCGTAGAAGTAGAGGTAGATCGCTGATTGATAAAATACCACAGATTTAATTTTAAGTAATTCCAAACCAAAACTGACTGAAAATAACCCAATTTTGTCCCAAGGTTTTAATATACAATTTTTAAATCAAATTCCAAATTACGATGGCAACCCAAGTACCTTATTAAAATTTATCATGTAGGTAAAAATAATCACAGATCATTTTTGCACTAGAAATCCTTTAGATTATGTTAACAGACTTATCGTTTCATCAATCAGGAATAAACTAAAGTATCAGGCCCTTGAAATTATAACAGGATATTACTATAATACTTGGAACGAATTAAAACAAACTTTAATTAAAATTTTCAGAGATCAGCGTTCGGAAACGAATTTATTAATCGACTTAACCAGAATGAAGCAGAATCGAAATGATCCTATTCAATTTTACAATAGAATTTACACACAATTAGCAATATATAACAATAAAATAGCAATAAAATGTTACAAACTAGAAAACTAGCATTAAAAACTTATATAAATGGTTTAAATAAAAATCTAGGCGCATTCATTAGATGTAGAAACCCAGACATCCTAGAATCAGCTTTAAGAATGCTCAAGGAGGAAAATGATATTAAATATTTTCAAAATCAGAATAGACAAAATTTCCAAGATCAAAAACCTTCTAACCAAAATTCACATAACAAATCCCTTCAAAAAAAGTCTAATTATCAAAGACCCATTAATAAAAATTTTTATAATAAACCATTTTAAAATCAACTATTCCCAAGACAATTTGTAATAGCTTTTCAAAACCCAAATTTTAATACATTTCAACGTAATTTCGAGAAATGTAAGAGATAATGTTTTGCACCGAATCCTAATTATAGACCAACGAATAAACCAGAGCCCATGTAAATCAGTCATGTTAACAAAAGACCTGCCACACCTTAGATGACTAACCCTAATAAATTTCGAAGTTTAACACAAAATCCCCCAAGACAAAATTTTATTAAACAATCCAATCAACCGAGAAACTTTATTTCAGAAGAATTATTCTATCACAATGACGATCCCGATCCATTAAATTATTATAATTGGTATTATAATCAAAATTATAATGAAAAATACTATAATGAAATTAATGACCAAGAATATTCAGAAAATTGCAATGATTACGACCCTGAAAGTGAATACAATAATGATAATTATGAGAACGTAAATTTTCAGTAGGAGCCTCAGAAAAAATTGAACATTTCAATATCAACCCCAAATCTAATTTACCATACATTTTAATTCCCTCAACTTGAGAAAAATTATTGATTGACACCGGTAGTTCGAAAACAATAATGCCACTTGAATTTATAACAAAACATTTCCCTAACTCTATTTTTCAACAAGATTTCGAAATCACAACTTCTCACAGTACAACTAGACATCATTATGTAGCCGAATTACCAATTCCAAATTTATTCAATGAACCTGGTAATCACCTTTGTTATTTAATTAACTTCCATGAAAATTATGCTGGACTGATAGCAATTGATTTACTTTTAAATTTAGCAGCCTCTGTAGATTATAAGTGGATACACGTTCAAACAGACAAAACAATTCCTTTTTTTTAACCCATCCAAAACACAAGAGATTCAGAAACGTAATGAATGTAACTTTTCGAAAATATTATCGGACAAAGAACCGATTAAACAAATTCACATAGCGTCGCGTACCGAGATATTCATATAATTACCCGCAGTAGGAAATAACGGCATAAAAATTACACCAAAAATTAAATTCAAAATAAAAATGTAACAATGTTCTCAGCATTAGTTAAAC
Source organism: Phrixothrix hirtus (assembly GCA_024586415.1). Lineage (NCBI taxonomy): Eukaryota > Metazoa > Arthropoda > Insecta > Coleoptera > Phengodidae > Phrixothrix > Phrixothrix hirtus. The sequence continues at coordinate 9,531 of JAHWXV010929198.1, read as the reverse complement.
TCTGTAATAATTGGTTTCGAATAAGCATTTTAAACACCTCTAACAAACTACAAACAATAAACATTTATAACCCTCTATACTTAGAAAATTTTAATATCGAAGATAATTAAATTAAATAATTTGAAATTGAATAATTTCAACTCAAACAAAAACTTCAAGTAAACAAAATATTAAATGAAAACTTAAGAACACAACACCTTAATGATGAAGAGAAGACACTCTTAACAAATCTATGCTTTAAATATAAAGAAGTATTTTAGTCAGCCGATATTCCTTTGACAACAACAAACTTAAGCAAACATCGAATTAGGACTAAAACGGGCTCACCTATATTAACAAAAACCTACAGATATCCTCATGTCCACCGAGCAGAAGTAACAAAGCAAATAAACAAAATTCTAGAAGACAATATCATAGAATAATCAGAATCACCCTATAATTTTCCAATCTGAGTAGTCCCTAAGAAAATGGACGCCTCTGGACAAAAATACTGGGAAACAGTCATTGACTACAGGACCCCTCAATGTACAAACTATCGAAGACAAATATCCATTACCACGAATCGAAACAGTTTTAGATAACCTAGGAAGAGGCAACTATTTCACAACACTTGATCTTGCTACAGGATTTCATTAAATTGAAGTAGAACAAAAATACGGAGGAAAAACAGCATTTTCAACTGAAGAAGGCCATTTTCAATACAAAACAATGCCTTATGGATTAAAAAACGCACCATCTACATTTCAGAGAATTATCAACACCGCACTTATAGGTTTAACACCGAGTTAATGTCTCGTATATTTAGACGACATCATTATTTACTCATCATCACTTGAAGAAGATCTGCAAAGATTAAGTAGAGTATTTGAAAAATTCAGACAAACAAAATTAAAAATACAACTTGATAAATCAGAATTTTTACACAAATCTGTTAAACGTTATAACACGTTATTATAACACCCGAAGGTATAAAACCAGACCCCGCAAAAATTACAGCTATAAAGAATTTCCCAACACCAAATCGAGAACAGAAACAAAATTATTTTTAGGACTTTTTGGTTACTATAGAAAATTTGTAAAAGACTGCTAAGATAAAAAATTTTTTAACAAGATGTCTAAAGAGAAATAATAAAATTCAACATAGCCCTAAATTTATTCAAAATTTTGAAAATTGTAAAAGAATATTAATTAATGAACCTGTACTTCAGTATCTTGATTTTGGAAAAACTTTTGAACTTACAACGGACGCATCAAAATTCGCTTTAGGGGTAGTATTATCACAAAATGGAGAACATATTTGTTATGATTCAAGAACTTTAAAAGTTACTGAACAAAGGTATGCTACTATTGAAAGAGAGTTATTAGCTATAGTATGGACAACATAACAGTTTAGACCTCACTTATACGGAACCAAATTTATTTTATACACTGATCATAGACCACTTATTTGGCTTCGAAGTCTCAAAGAACGAAATTTCAAATTAACCAGATGGGCATTAAAACTTGAAGAATATGACTTTGAAATTAAATATCTTCCAGGAAAACTAAACAAAATAGCAGATGCGTTATCAAGAATTCAAATTCACATTACAACAATTAACACGCCAGAAAGGTTAACTACACCAGAACCAATACTAGAAAATTAAAGTATTATTCCAAGTAGAACACGCACGCCAGAAATTAGCGAATTATTTGATATACCAACATTTACGCCTAACGAATAAAACAAATAAAAATTATCAAGTATCTTTAACAGACACTGTACACACTCAAATCACATCTTCGCCCACAATAGATATGTATGAAAAACCGTTACAACATTTTAAAAAAAAATCGAATTTTTAAAAGTAAACTTACCGCGCAAAATAGAAACTAATATGACGGAATGGCACGTTATACTGTACACATAACTGGCATGGACAAAATAGAAAAATTTAATGAAATGCTTATAGAATATTGTCAACCAAATTCTCATTATTATTATTATTTTCCCGATGATACACTATATTTGGAATTTTAAAACTTTATAAAATACCGCATGAATGAAAACACATCTAAATTCCATAAATGCAATTCACAAGTTACTTACATAACCGAATCAGAAGAACGCCGAAATCAAATTATAAATTACCACCTCAGAAAGACATATCATCGCGAAATTACTGAAACAATCGAACACATCAAACGAAAATATTATTGGAAAACTATGATCAAAGATATAACAAAATTTATAAGTAAATGTCAAACTTGTAAAGCTCATAAATATAATAGAAGTCCCATTAAACAACCTCTACAACTTACATCCTCTAATAAGAAACCTTTCCATTGACATATTTAAAAATGGAGAAAAATTATTTAACAATTTTAGACACCTTTTCAAAATTCGGACAAGCTTATTCTCTTAGATCACATAATCTAACAGACGTAATCGAACAACTTTTAATTATTTTTGCACATTCACTACAACTTCATTTATAGTAGCTGATGCAGAATTTAATAGAGCAATTTTTAAAGACTTTACCGCAATACATAAATTACAACTACATATAACCACCTCACATCATCACGAATCTAACTCTCCAATAGAACGTTTACATTCAACAATCATAGGACATTATAGACTACTTACACAAATACTGGAAAACTAAAAATTAAAACACTGTATTTTAGCCTATAATCACACAATTCATTTAAATCTTAATTTAACTCCTTTTGAGATAGTTTTTGGGCATACTGACAGTAAAAACCCTTTTGATCTAGATTATGACAAGTTACTACCACAATTATTTAGCGGAACATAAATTAAAAATGAAAAATTTATATCGGACAATAAAACAGAAACAAGATCAAACAAAAGAAACCCGCAATGAAAAAATTAACGCGAAACTTACTAATAAAATATTTAAAACCGAAGACATAGTTTTTCTTAAGACAAATTCTAGAAATAAAAAGGAACCCAAATTTTTAGGACCCTTAACTATAACGGCAACACTTGAACATGACATTTACAAATTAATAACTGGAAAAAATAATCATAAAATTACTAGACATGCTAACGAGTTATTACCATTTTCAGAAAAACATGTTCTCCTACGGAATCCTGTTCATCTTCCTCGCGTTAACCGCACTGACGTAACCATTCAAAGTTTAAAAGACAGCCCCGGATCCAATCCACTAGAACTAGGAGCAGCACTATTAAAATAAAACGACTGGATCTTAATTAAAATTATAGACATTCACACATGTTAAAAAATTATAACTTATTTAATACAAATGTTTTAAAATCCTCTCAGCTCTAAAAATTGATAATTCCATTCTAATTCACAGGCGATACAATAACCTAGCAAATATTAATTTAAACAAAGACGTTTTGCTCACCATAAAACAATATTTAGGGTCAGATGACATCACGTTCAATCATGATAATTTATTATTAATAATACAACAAAATTTAGAAAAAGCAGATCAACTTGCAACACAATTATTCAAAATCAACACACAATTACAAAAGGCGGACTTATTGACGGAGTAGGTAACATATTTAAATTTTTAACAGGTAATTTACACACAAAAGAAAGCGAAAGATATGAAACGCTAATTAAAAACTTACAAGAAAATCAAGAAAAACATAAAATCATACTTACCGAATAAGTTCAAATATTGAATAACACACTTTCAATTGTAAACAAGTTAGCTAAGAATCAATATTTATTAAATGACAACATTAACAGAATATTTTTAGAAAGCAAACATTTACAAACAATTTCAACTATATATACTACAAATTATTATTAAACAAAATTATTCATTCTTTAAATCTTTTCATAACTACGTGTCAAGAATTAGAAAACGCCCTAACATTCGCACAAAACCAACAAACATATGTCCTTAATTAAAAATGATTATTTAATTAATAATTTAAACAAAATTCAAACCTATTTAGAAGAAAAATCGGAAAAAACCTTACAACTTCCGTATCCAATTAATTTAAATAACTTATATTTATACAATTCAATCATTATAACTAAAGTTTATCTAATTAAAAAGAAAATCACTTTCATTTATGAAATACCTTTAATTTCAAGAAACAAGCAGTATCAACTTATCAGTCTTATACCTTTTCCAATCCCAATAAATGATCAATTCCGAATGATTATACCAGATTATAATACGTTACTATTCAATACCAAAACTAGTATTCCAATTGAAACAGATCATTGTAAAATAACTATCACAAACACTTACTTTTGTACTCAAAATAACCATTTCGAAATAACTAATGTCAAATTGTGTGAAACACAATTATTATCTTTCAATCACAATCAATCTTGCACAACCTATATGTTTAATTTGACAAATATATACAAAATTAATCTATCAACTTGGTTAGTTGCTACGCCATCAAAAACAATTTTAGACATTAAATGTTATTCAACAAAAACCAGACGAGAAATGTTTGAGTCAAATGCTATTCATTTAACCCCCGATTGTATTATATCATTAAACCACGAAAATCTACTATTCACAGCAAAAACGACATTCACAGAATATACAAATTTTAATATATTTAATATTAATCAATTATACCCCACCGTAAATAATATCACTTTATCACAACTAGATTTGATCCCTATTATACTAAAAATTTAGTTAACGGCCCCATTAAATTAAATAGACAAATAAAAAGTTTAGAATCAGAAGATATCATTATAAAGCATACTTACTTAGGCGTATTCACTATTATTTTGATTATGCTAATTACTTTATTAATTTTAAGTTCTATATTATATTGTTATATGAAACGAAATAATTTAAGGATTAAAATGATTAAATTTCTAAATAAAAATCCTACCCAGGAAAATAAAACAATTGAAGAATAAATAATTAAGAAATATATGTATAAATAAATGATTAAACAAATATAAGTATGAATAAATAATTAAACGAATATATAACTATAAATAATTGAAACAGGAGAAAAATCCTATAAATGTTAAACGCTGAGCGCATATGAGCAATAATTTGCAATACCCAATAAATATGAGGGATAAATAAATGCTAAAATGGATATGAATAAATATTAATTATGTAAACAATTTAAGAAAAACTGACTATAGCATTCAATGAATATGAATGTATACTCAAATAAAACAATTTATAAAATAATTACAATACTATTCAATGAATATGAACGTATATGTATATTTATATTAAATATGCATGTATACGTATATATTTGAATTGACTAATAAAAATTCATTATTATATTTTATAATTAAACTGTTTTTACTCTTAAGTATCTATATTTTAGTACTGTAATACCCCTATTTTGTAAATATAAATCTTTCCTTCAAATTATATTTCATTATTATTTAATTTTAGCTTTTTACCTTTAATAATTTGTTTCATATTATTAAAGATTTTCAGAAGGGAGGAGTTACACATAATTAAACGCTATTCTAGCAGTAATAAGAAGCTGTGGCTAGATAATAAGTAGATTATATTTAAGTATATATATTCAGTCACAGATGTAATTAGTTTAGTTTTCACTTGTTCTTCCAAATTATATTAACGTATATTACTCTACGGTATTTAATAATTATTTAAAACTTGTGAACTCCAATGTTTTTGTATAAATTTCCATTGTACAATAAGAAAAGTTTTTTAAAAAGGAGTTTCACCTTTTTTCTAACGAAACTCACGAGTATTTCTTTTGAATAATCTTATATAACAGTTTTTATTTTCTTTTACCCTACATGAAATAAAAATAAAAGAGAAAATATGGTATTCGTTTAAAATATAAGGTTATCGGGTCCTCTGAATACGAAATCGTATTTTTGGAAATTAGTCGTGCGTGCATGCGTGGGTGCGGCGCGTGCGGTGTGTTCACGCGTACATGGTTGCGCACGCACGTGTGCGTGAGTGCGTGCGTCGGTGTGTATGAGCAGGATATCTCGAGAAAGTCGTAAATAAACAAAATGCTATATATTAGATTGTACCCATCCAGGCACGTGACTACAACAAGTTCTCTAAAATCGGTTAACCGAAAGTGCCACTTCATTCTTGTTATTTTTTGGTTCTTTGGGATTTTCTCGAAATCGGCTCTAACGATCTTTTGTAAATTCACTATATATCTTATCCATTTATTTCCTTTCATGTAATCTAGGTTTCTAAACATATATTTCGTAAATCGAGTAGCCGTAAATGCTTTTGCCATTAATTCTGAGTAAAGTGACTATAAAACTGAAAGTCTAAGCTAAATGAAAATTTAAATTTGAGGTCCTAACCACCTTTTTGTGCAAATGAAGGATTTGGTTAAAATCTAATAAACGAAAGTACCATTTTGTTTCTGTCATTTTTAGATATTTTCCGAATTTTACATTTTTCGATATTTTCTTGGAATTAACTCTAATGATTGATTTACTTTGAACTTGGTATATTTATTAGCTATTTAATTTCGTTTTACATGAACCGTACAGTTTCTCTAATAAATTTTTGAAAATAGAGTAACAGGAATTACTTAAAGTATTAGTTGTGAACAACATATTTCAAAATCTAAACATCAAATAAAAATCAAAACTTATATTTAATTTTTATATCTTTCGCTCATGAGACGGCAAGAATTTAGTTAAAATTGAATAACCAGAAGTGCCATTTTATTCTTGCGATTTTTAAGTTTTTTGGATTTTCTTGAAAACGTTATAACAATTTTTTTTAAGGTTGTTGCGGTTCTTATGTCTTTGATGCCATATCACGTGAATTTAGCAGTTTCCGTAAAAAAAATGCGTTGAAGCGAGTTATCAGAGAAAATCTCTAGAGCTAAGTAGCGTTTTGCGTGTCCATTAACCTGGATAGGTGACCGTTCGAGTTATCGTTCCCAAAATAAATATAAATAATATTTTAGTTATTTGTGAAAATTTGCATATTTGTTGTCTCACGCCAGATTTTAGTGTTTAATATAGATATAATGAAAACAAATACTCCTTAAATTACGTATTAAATACTTACAAACAACTTGATAGCGACGAGCAACCCCTATCCACCTATGATGTTTTTAAATACCGAAAATAAATACCTGCATATCAAAACGAGCATAGCCGTTTAAAAAATTAACGATTATATAAACTCGAGACAAAACAATAACAAAATTATTTACTTCAAAACCTGACCGTTTATAAGATCAAAGAAAAATATTTTCAATATCGGAACATACATTCAATTAAATTTACTCAAAATTTTAATTTTAAGGAACTACGCGACCTAGTTACCATTAAATCTCAACTATTAAGATGTTCTGTTTGCGTGAAGATCAAAGGTTTAAGGTAATGTTATTTTACAGAGAATATGTTATTGACATGTTGTTATTAACAGTTTGCAAATTTCCTTACAGAATTACTATTCAATTACATTCCATCAAATTTAGCACTGAAAGGGCATTTTCCTTACGTCAATACAAAATAGTACCATAAACCTTATTATACTTTAATTGAAGTATTTGTATTGAAAAACTTACATACTTATATGACCTGTTCCATAAATACGCGAAAAATATTAGGGAGCTTGTCCCTGCTTGTTCCTTACGTTAAAACAAGGAAAAGTTCTAATGGTCTTGAATCCAGGAATGTTTTGTTTCCAATATACAGAGCATTAAACAATTGTAAGAAAGTGAACATTTTTCTAATTCTGCAAAAACAGCAAATCCAATTTCATAGCTTTATTAATGATGAACATCAATAGTTTGTCTTAAAACTGTTTCCAGGTTTATCACAGTGGTGAAAATGTTAGGGTGATTATGCTGTATTTACTTTTAAAAAACGGATTTACTAATATCTTTGATAAACATATGAAATAATCTGAAAAAATCTGGTGTGAGACAACACACGACTTTCTCTTACTTATATAGATTGCGATTAGCGTCCACAAACAATGACCACATATGTACACACAAGCACACACACATACGCACGCACACACACATACGCACGCACACACGCATACGCACGCACACACACGCACACACACGCACACACACACGCACACACGCAGGCACGCACGCAGGCGCCCACGCACGCACGCGCGTATACTCACAGACCAATTTTTAAAAATATGTTTTTCGGATGCAGGAGACCTGAAAACGTGTATTTCCGCTAAAAACTAGACATCAAAAATTTTTACTAGTAGATAGGATTAAATAGCAGAAGACCCACCTCCCAGTTGTATAGGGAAAACAGCATGGACGATATCAAACTTTTACTCCCTTCACTTTTAGGATTATGGCTGGGCAGCGTCATATCAAAACTGATTTCCATTTTTCTGTTAGTTTGTTGGTGGGAAATAAGTTTCATGTTTGGTATAGAACTAATCAAAAGTAACCAGCCTGTTATAGAAGATAATTTCCAGGGAATTTTCATATGTGAAGTGTGTCACTAGATTTAGAAGGAAATTTGAAATATAACTAACAGACAAAATTTGGAAAATCACAGTTGTCAATACAACCACGAGGTTTGCAAGTATCTATGTGATTTTTTGTCCTTCGCAAAGGAACTCCCAACTTCAAGTTAGATGTTTCAATGTATCAAAAAGACGATAGGTCACGTGTGGAAATACTATATAAACTAGGATATTTGATACGCATAATTTTTAAATCACGACCCCCGAACACCCTAATAAGCACTACTTTTTTAATCCGCGGCGTAATTACACAAAACTGGTACGTAAATAGGATGTCACACGATCATAGCCGAAGAAGCACCCCGAAAATGCATGATGTGTACATATATCGTTTGCGCATGTGCAATCATCCATCATCGCGGAGTATAAAAGGGGGCCGCAATCGAATATTCTTTTTCGTCTACACATGGTTATGGTCGGGTTTTCGGGTACCATATTTTTATATTGTACCGATACTCGAACAATAAACGTTGAAAATTAAATTGAATTGATTGAACATCCTTTCAGTTTGCCGGTGTTTCTCGTAGTGTTCAGGTCTCCAAGTTTTAACAAAGCACGATGTTCAATTGTGATAAGTGTATTAAAATAATTTCCAGAAATGATACATTAGTGCATCATTCTAAAACACGTGGAAGTAGTGGTAATATTGCTTGCAATATTTGCAACGTACACTTCAGCCGATTACATAACTTGAAGAGGCATATACGTTTTCCATATAAATATTTATGCCATCATGTATATATGTAGACTGAAACAAATAATGAAAATTATCACCTTTTAGAGCATAAAACGTTAACTAGGCCCCAAACACTGCAATAAGGGTGTACTATAACGTTAACCAATGAAATGTTTAAAACGCTAACGAAACGTTGAAACCGCTTAATGAAACTTTTAAAACGCTTAACTAAACGTTTCAAACGTTTAACGCAATGAATCGTTTAATGCAACTAATCGTTTAAGATCCTAAGTTTATTATTACTTACCGCGTAAATATGAAGCAATATGCGTAGTATTCAAATCTTATATATATATATATATATATATATATATATATATATATATATATATATATATATATAT
>JAHWXV010929143.1:0-20472 GCA_024586415.1 Phrixothrix hirtus | reverse complement strand
CCCCCCCCCCCAACTTTACCGCTTTGATACTGAGCTAGATTTCGTGGCAATATGCTAGCAACCAGGCCTATCTTTAGAAATATTGCTAAAAAGTCTCGGGCAATCGAAGCCACGGTGGGCGGCTGAGATTGAACAAGATTGTCCCACGTTGGAATAAACGCGAGAACATGGAATGGAAAGTGGAAACATGGAATGTAAGAGGGATGTACGGAACGCAACACGGATTTTTGAGTGAATTGAGAGAGAGAATGCTAGATGTGCTGTGTGTGAGTGAAACCAAGCGGAAAGGGAAAGAAGTGATAGAGATGGATGATGGAAGCCTAAATTTCTGGTTGGAGTAGAGTTGGACGCGTGGTTCAAAGGGAGTGGGGTTGCTTTTCAGCGAATTCGCTAAAGCGCATGTAAGGGAGTATGAATTGGTGTCTCCCCGTCTACTTTGGGTTCAATTGAAGATAGGTATCAGGGAAGTAATGATTGTAGCGTGTTATGCTGCGGTGAATGGTGATAACTAGGATGAATGTGAAACCTCCTTTGGATAGAGTTAGAAGAAATATTAATCCATGTCACGTAGAGTGATTGTACTTGATCACATGAAAGGATGTGTGGAAGTAAGAAGAGAAAACATAAATCGTGTAATTGACGCTTAGGGCGATCCTAGAACCAATGAGAATGGAGAAGCTTTAGTTGGGCTATGCTTAGGAAAGGACATCTTTGTATCGAATATGTGGATTAAACATAAGGATATCCATTTGTATACGTGGCAAAGAGGAGAGTCTAGAAGAGGTTCTGAATGTGGGACGGATCATTTTATGGTAATGTCAAAAATTGAACTTGGTAGAACGTGGGTATATAAGAAGAAGGCAGTTTTAAGAAAGACGAGTGAAAGTGGAAAGATTGCTGGAGGAGAACGTGAGAGAGCAATACGTACAAAACCTAGGGGAAAGAATATTATCAGAACAATCTGAATGGAAGTATGAAATTGAAAAAGGTGGCATCGAATGTGCGTGGAAGAGATTGAAAGGCATCATGATTAAGTGTGAAACTAAAGCATGTGGGGTGAGTACAATCGGAAGTCAAAAAAGAGTGCATGCTGGAATGAAGCGGTGAAATATGCAGTAAAGGAAAAATAGGAGAATGATTTGAACCAAAGATGAGAAGAACAGAATGGATATACTGAAAGCGTACCGGATTAAAAAGGAAGCGTGCAAAGGGAGCTGTGAAGAAGAATAAGGGCGACTGAGGGCAATGGAGGGAATAAGAATGTAGAATGATTTTTACGGTAATAAAAGATTATTCTAAAAATGGGTAAGGAATGCGAAGCAGAGTGTAAGTAACCGAGTAGATGGAATACGGAATAGCGAGAATGAAATAGCGTGGGATGAAAGTAAAGTAATATTGCATTAGAAAGAATATTTTAAAGGGCTGTATGGCAACAGGGATACTGGGATAAGTGTGAATGTGGGAAATGCTGGAATAAATAAAACCCAAAATAACGATAAGGGTATAGGCGTGGAAGAAGTACGAAATGCAATAAAAAGGCTTAAAAATGGGAAGGCTGCTGGAGTAGATGAAGTTACGAACGAAATGTTGAAGTATGGAGGTATGCGACTAGGTGAATGGTTGTGCAAATTATTTAATGCCTGTGTTCAATTAGAAAAAGTGCCAGAAGAACGGAAGAGTGCTATGATCGTGCCTCTGTACAAAGGCAAAGGTGGTAGATATGAATGCAGGAACTATAGAGCTATAAGTTTATTAAGTGGAGCTGGGAAGGTGTTTGGTAGAATTATAATTGACAGAGTTCGCATTAATACTGAAAGGAAAATATGGAATATACAGTGTGGATTGATGCCTGGGCGAGGATTCGTGGATAAAATGTTTAGTTTGCAGCAAATGGCCGAAAAGTTTTTGCATATTAATGAGAAAATGTATTGTGCGTTTGTGGATTTAGAGAAAGCGTATGGTAGTGCGAATAGATGTAAGTTATGGGCAACTTTGACAGAGTACGGTGTAAAGGGAGAACTACTTAATGCAATAAAAGCAATGTATGATGGAAGTGAGAGTAAACGGTACAGTTAGTGAGTACTTTGAAATTGAACAAGGTGTGAGACAAGGATGTATGATGACTCCTTGGTTGTTTAATATATTTATGGTTAAATGCATGAGAAATGCATGTGAGGAGTTGAGTACTATAAATATAAGCAGCAAAGGTATAAAAGTGTTGATGTATGCAGATTATGCAATATTAATTGCTAAAAGTATGAGACAAATGCAACGAACGTTGAATAAGTTTGTAGAAATGAGTGAAAGAATGGATCTGAAAATCAATAATAGCAAAATAAAGGTAATGGTTTTCAATAGGAAAGGTGAAAAGGAAATATGTCAGTTGATGTTGGGTAGCGAGGTAATTGAGTAAGTGGACAAGTTTGTTTACCTTGGCAGAATGTTTGTGAATGATAGGCGAATAGATAGTGAAATTAAAAACAGAGTGAATGCAGACCGGAGAATAATTGGCAGCATGTGGTCAGTAACTAAGTGTAAATAATTAACTATGGAAGCAAAGAAGGCCGTGTACAACAGTGTATTTGTTCCAACAATTTTTAACGGCAGTGTGACTTGGGTATGTCAGAAGGAGCACATGAGTAAAATAAATGCCGTATGTATGGGGTACCTAAGAGCTGCATGTGGCACGAACGATCCGTAACATAGTAAGAAATAAATGGGTAATGGATATGTGCCATATAAAGCATAGACCGTCTGAAATATACGAAAGAAGTGCGTTAAGATGATTTGGACATGTGGAACAAATGAGTAATGAATGTTTAACAAAGAGAATATATGAGGCGGGTATGAATGGGAAACTAGGCAGAGGTAGACCGAAAAAGAGATGGCTGAATATGATTGATGAAATTGTAAAAGAAAAGAGAGTAAAGAGCACAAAGAATAGGAGAGCTTGCCAAAAACGTTGTATGAATTTAATGGATGCAAAGGAAGTATGTAAGGACAGAAAGGAATGGAGGAAAATAGTGAATGGGTGATAGTAGTGATAGTAGGATTGGCGGATAATAGTGGGTTGTTGTGGATACTGTATAGTGCTGGGAGTTGTAGTGAAGGTTGGCAGTAGCAATATAGGTAAGAGGGGAGGAGGGGTTGGTGTATGGGTGTATACAGTGGTTGAGGAGGTAGAGGCTCCGTATTGGGTTTTGCTTATCCCGCTAAGGTAATGGCATAATTGATAGTAGTAGTAGAAGATTTTTGTTTTTCGTAATGATAAATAACTATTTGAACACGCTACAATGACATAATTTAGCCTTTTTGCCCACATTTTTCGCAATATCTGTCTGATATCGACAGTCACAAGTTAAACAGAGCCTAGGATAAACGTTAGACTTTATGTTTATAAACTTTATAAATTTCAATAACATTAGATTACGTGAAACGCTTTCTTACCGTGAGTAAACTGGTAGTGTCCGAATTTTTTCAAGCTCAAATTTCGAGACTTTTTACTTCAGTACACTTCTCATTCCTCATAACTAGAAACATCCACATTTTTACAGATACACAAAGAACACATTCCTTTAAGACCTACAATTTCTTCTATAGGATCACTTTATGAAACGCTTTTAAAGTTTTTACATAACATTAAAAAACTTTGATGAGGTAACGCCAATTTTTACATTTAATATATGAAACATTTCCTGAAAAAATTAAATGGAGTTGACTTTAATTATAATGACATTTTAAAGAGTTCTGACTTTAAATATTATAAACGAAGAACTTGAAAATGATTCGTTTTTAAAACAGATGCTTTCTCCTAATGCATTTTCAGAATTTTTATTATTTTGTCCTAAAACCACTTATTTCAAATTTGAAAATAAGTTTTATGAACAGAAATTTTGGCATGCCTATGGGTTCCTCTTTATCTCCTAACCTCAGTAATATTTTTATGGAAAATTTTGAAAATAATTCTATTGTTGAATTTAGTTGTAGTATTAAAGTTTAATGCAGGTATGCTGATGACGTTTTTGTTATATGGAAGAGAAATAAGAGTAAACCTGACAATTTTTTTAATTTCATTAATAGAAGGAAAACTTAACAAGATTTACTATGGAAAAGGAATAAAACGATGTATTACCTTTCTGGATACTTTAATTTAAAAAAAAATAATTGTTTTGAAATATCTGTTTTTTCTAAAAAAAATCACCATAAATCGATATCTAATATTCAATTCTAATCATCAGTTTAATGTTAAAAAAGGTTTAAATATATGTATGATGTAGCCAAGTTATATGTTCTAATAAAGGCAATTTTGACCCTGAAATTAATTTTATAAAAGAAGTTTTATTTCTAAATAATTGTCCCTGTAATTTTATGGACAACACTATCTCGAAATTGAACACCAGAATCCTAACATTAAAAACACTGACACTACTTTATATGTTGCCACTATGGTGTTCCCATATATTGTTGTTATATCGGAAAAATTATAACAGAATAAGTAAAAAATTTAAAATCAAAACCCTTTTCAATTATCAAAATTCTTTCCGTCCAATTTTAACTATTCTATTACTAAGACCTTTAATGAAAATGAAAATAATATGTTGTATTTACAAAATTCTTTGCAACTGTGGCACATTCTATATTGGAGAAAGTGCAAGATCATTTGAAATATTTACTGCGTTGCTTAATTAAATTTGTTATTATTGATTAACTGGATAGCGTGCACTAAATTTAAACAATGCAGCAAACAAAATATTTTAAAACTGTTTCTAAACATCTAATTTTAGAGGTGGGTCCCACCTGTCAATTTGTTAAAAGGGTCGAGTACCTTTCAAAAGATTAAATAGAATTATCTTAACTGTACCTTCCGTACTAATATTTACTTTTATTATTGCGAGAGCAAAACCAGAATAAAGTTTAAACAAATATTTATTATTTCAACCTAAACAAAGTACATATATATAAACACGGAATTTTAAAACAAATAATTAATAATTGTTGGAATCTCAGGCCGTTAACCTTTGATTGTTATTTCTCGGCGTGATATTCGCAACTTAGAGAAAAATATAAAATTTAAAATTTAAAAAGATTTTTATTTCTTCACTGTGGTTTAGTAATGTTTGTAATTTTTCACTTATGTTCGTTCAATTTTTCTTATTAAATACGACGTTTCTCAAGATTGCAAATTTGGATTTGTTGCATGCTTTTTTTGGTGAATTAATTTGCCCAAATTTTCTTTGATCTAGGGTCGTATATTTTTACTGCCTTGTGATGATTTTGTAAATGACGTCTTCGCTGGACTTGAATCGTTAAGACCAAGAAATATTTACCAACTAATCGATTTCTTTATATTATCTTGGCACTGGACTTACACTTGTTTGATCTAACTACGTAGAATTAAAACTGGAACTCAAAGCATTCGTTTTCTGGTAGTGCAGGATCCTTTATAACTTTTCGTTTCCAGGTTTACGAAATTTGTGAAAAGTTCTTCTAACCAATCCTGCCGAAGTGTTTTAAAAGTTTTTCTGTTTCTGTCTACTTCAAAATACGTTAAAATTCCCACGGTTTTTAGCAATATTTGCTAGTTTTATAGGAGCTGTTAAATTTTATTGGTATCCGTCTGGATTTCTTTAGAATCACCTTTCTAATTGACGTCACGCACTAATGGAAACTATAACACTTGATTTTATTTAAGAAAATATTTTACCCTTTACTATTTACTAAACTATAACATTTTCTTATGTTGATTACAACATAATTTAATTAATTAATTAATGTGTAATGAACAGAAATATGAGTTAAAGAACATAAGAGATACGAGATGTGATCAAAAAATAAGTTGAATGAATTTTTGTAACAGCAACTGCTGACTCTACGTCCATAAGAAGTAATAATTGCGATAGCCTGATCCTTTGAAATAGTTAGTGTCAAGTTTGAATAAATAGTGACTTGTTAGCCGCCTTCTAAAGCAGGAAGAGTGAAGTCGTATTTATCGTGTCTGTTGCGCATTATGAATTTCGAACAACGCGTTTTCTGTAATAATTCACTTCAACACGGTTTTTCGAAGAAGCCGAAGAGTTTACGTAAAAGAGCATCAAATACATAGCCAACTGTTGTAAGTTTTAAAAAAGATGTTGGAGCCGTTTTCGGGAAAATCGCAAAAAAACTTAAAAATCACAATAATAAAATATATCATCCGGTTATATTTTATCTAAATTCTTGCTGTCGTATTCTAGGAAGGCAGAAAACTTAATTACAATATTTAAGTTTTCTGGGATGTTTAGTTCTTGGGATATGTTGTTCAAAATTACTATTGCAAGTGTGCTTCTGACTATTCAATTTTCAGAAATTTACAAATTTACAAAAGAAACCTATTAGTACATATAAAACGAAATTAAGCAGCCAAGAAATATACTAAGTTTAAAAACGTTGTTAGAACCGATTTCAAGAAAATCGTGAAAAACTAAGAATTCAGAAAATATTTAAGAATGACAGAAATAAAGCGGTGCTTCCGGTTATTCGATTTTAATTAAAGTTACGATTTTACATACAAGGCATTATGAGCCCAAACATAAATTTTCATTTAACTACTACTTTTAGTTTCATAATTATTTTATTCAGTTACGGGTGAAAGTAGTTTCCGTTACTCGATTTAGAGAAATTATTTTTAGAAATCGCCTAGATTATACGAAAGGCAATTAACTGTCTCAGAAATATATTCAGTTTAAAACAAATCGTTATAATCGATTTCGAGAAAATCGTGAAAAACTAAAAAATGACAAGATTAAATAGGCACTTCCGGTTGATTTTAATAAAATTGTTGCGGTTGTGTGTGCAAACAACTACAAACCTAAATATAGAGTTTTGTTTGTCTACAACTTTTTGTTTCCAAGTTATGTTGTTCACATATATACACATACACACACGCACACGCACATCCACACGCACATGCATACGGACACGCACACGTAAATGCACAGGCACACCCACACGCATATGCACATATACGCGCGCGCTAGCAGACCAGTTTCTAAAAACATGTTTCTCGGACCCAGGGGAGCCAAAACATGTAATTACACTAAAAACTGGACATTGAAATTTTTGGCAGAAAATATAAGTTTCTCTATACTTTTCATATAAATAAGAAAAAGTAAAGAATTATACGGTCGGAAAAAGTGATTTGGATGTAAAGCACATACAAGCTGATTCAATTTTAAGTATGTACATATGTATGTTAAAAGTTTATATAAAGTTAGTCTCAAAAGTATTCTGCTACTTTAAATATTCACCAAATCAATTCAAAATTTTAAAATTAAATACAATTAGAGGATTTTAGAAGTATATTTATTATTAGCATAGACTGTTACTTTAAAGTATTGCATTTTACAAGTAGCTAAACTTTAAAAGAAAACAAATCTTTTTAACTGCAAACGTAATCTCCGTCATAAAATTACCAGCCACGAAGTTTAGAAGAACAAATAAAAATAATTTCTCTGATAATTTGAAGCAGTTTTGGTAGTAATCACAACTTTATTACAAGTAGCAGTAAGTGAAGTTTCTGTCCGTGAGTTTATGTATTATAATAATAATGCCGAAAAAACGCCAAACAAATAGTCGTGAAAGAAAGCTTATTATTTCTATAAGTAATAAGAGCTTTTCTTACGGGTTGAGAGTGCGTAGACGACGTGTACGGACTTATGTTTCAGCTTTTCGTGTGTGTAAACATTGTACTGTACCTTAGGCCCATATAAAGATGTAGATGTGGGTCAGGTGCAGTGCAATATATTTAGTGTTAATTATAAGCATCATAACTTTATAAAAATCTTTGGCCGTAAATCGTTAAATCAATAAAAATTAGTGAAAACAGCTTTGCAAACTTGCAGAAGACACGGTGATAGATAACTATAGAGTCGTCAACAGGCAGGAAGCCCTGAAAGTAATGGGTACATTCCCAGGAGATGTCATTGAAAAGAATAATGACCCTAAATTCAGTAATCTTCCATTTAATAGAAGAATAGTCAAAGTGCTGAAAGAATATAACAGCCAACCTAGTAAACTAGTAAACACGGTGAACAATACTAATCTTCAAGCCATCTCAGACGCTAAGAATCTCTTGAATTCTGAGATGGAATACTCAGAAAAACCGCTATAGAATCGGAAGATGCAACCAGAGAAATTGAATTCGAGACTGTAAACATAAGAAGGAAGAGGGAAAACTCCAACCAAAAAAAGAAAGAACCCACAAATAAAATAATAATAACAAATAGATACCAGCCACTACAAGATTTAGATGTAGATGAACAAGAAACTAGGAAGTAAACGAGCTGATTCCACAGAGGAAGCCGGAAAAGCCCCCACCAGTTGTCCTAAGAGACAAGTCGTACTGGCATGTTCTCCTAGGACAAGCAAAACAGTAAAACATAGCCATAACAAAGGAAAAATGCGTAACAGATGGCATTTCAATGCAACTCGTCTCTGAAGGAGACCGTTATAAGATCGTCACGATCCTACACAAGTAAACAAACCTTTTCATACATATCAACACAGCTCCGAGAAGCCTCTCCGGTTGGTCATCCGGGGCATACCTGAAGCAATTTCTGAGGAAACGGTAAAAACAGACTTAGAAAAACAAGGGCTCCCTGCAATATCTGTGCGTCGAATGTGCAAAGGGGGTATTAAAAAATCCCAATGTATCTCCTGTACATTCAACTAAACAAAAAGGACAATGCCAAAAACGCGAAGAAAATATTTAAAACTACTGAAGTGTTGTCTCTCTCAATCACGGTCGAGACCTTTCGACAAAAAAATACTATAATACAGTACCACTGGTGACAGCGCCACCAGCACTCCAAAACGTCCTACCATTCGATACCCAGGTGCATAAAGTGCAGGAGTGATCACCTTACTGATCAGTGTGCGAAAGACCGACACACACCGGCAATATGTGAGAACTGCGGAGGCGCTCACCAGGAAAAATACAGTGGGTATGCGGCGCGACCCAAGACGATGATGGCAGTACTAAAGCAAGATCAACCGACCGGCGCAACATATGCCGAGATTACGAAATAGAGGCGGGGAGACGCGAACGTCGAAAATGCCGCGAAAAATCAAATAATGGATGCGTGGTAGCAAACGGAAGACAAAAACCTCTTTGCGGTAAGCAACATATTAACAATGCTGGGAAAGCTGGACACAGCAAAACTTGTAAATTTAGCAAAGCAGCTCTTAGAAAAAATTTCATATTCAAATAGTCTATTGGAAATTGTGGTAACGTTTTTCAAACATTTCACTGAAATAAAATAGTTATTAACAGGTCTGTAGATTTAAATTTGACCCAGAGCGCAGGATCAAATTTAAACTAGCAAAAAACAATCCAACAGATACCCTCAAAGGGAAACTGAAGAAAAGAAACTCATTACGCGAAATCGTAAGCCTTCTAAGGCATTAAATAATTTCTCTTTACAGATCAAAGAAATTGGAGGTAAAGTTAAAATTTAACTAGGTACTCCAGTACCAATCAAACCAAAGTCAGGCTTTTCTCAGCGAAAAATTGCTCTTGATACTGGTATACCACGTACTACAGTTCATGATGTTAATGACAACAATTTATTGATCAATAAATTACGAAGTGGGCGTTCTAAAATATCAACTGAACGCGAGGAAAAGTAAATTTAAGGAAAATCTAGGCTAAAATAAGTACTAGTGCCAGAGAAATTTGTGCAGATATTCAAGAAACTATAAGAAAAGCATTAAATATCGAAACAATTCAGCGAATTATTAGAAATAGTGGTTATTGGCGACGAGTTCACAGGAGAAGTCATGTATTAAAAATCGAAATTGTAATAAAAGTCTTGAAATTGCCAAAAAATGTCTATGCAAAACACAGGATTTTTGGAAACCGTAATTTTGATTAATGAATGCAAATTTGATATATTTAATTCGGTTCGAAGGCAAATAGAGTGGAGAAACTTCGTTGCGAATTTAATAAAGAACATTTACAGCTAACTGTTAAGCATGGTGGTGATTCCATCATGGTATAGGGTTGGAGTGGGTAATCTGCACTTTATTGGAAAAAAAATTGATCCCAATTTTTATCTCGATATTTTAAAAATTAATTTAAAAGCCAGTGCAGAAAACTTCAGCAAAATTCATGTAACAGAAAAGTTAAAGAATGTATCTTATATACATAATGCGCTCCGACAGCTCCATACACCACCGCAATTGCCAGACGTGCACCTCATAGAATATTTATGGGGAAAATTAAAAAAGACATTTAGCCGATCACTCAATTTCTAGTAAGGCCATCTTCGGTAGGAATGGAATAAAATGGATGCAACTGTAACAAATAAACTTGTAGAGTCCAACAGATCGACTAAAGGCTGTTCTTAAATCGAAGGGATACGCGGCTAAACAATAATAATCCGAATATTCCATAAGTACATTGTTAATGACCGGATACTTTTATGTGTATATATAAATATCGCAAGCATAATTAATAAATATTATTACAATTTACGTTTAATTATTTCGGTTAAAGGTGTATATTTTAATTTTCTCAATGTATTGATATTAAAATAAAATGGTCATCTTTATTACACATTTGAAATGAAAAATTTACGTAATAAAATATATTAAAGATGCGAGGTGGTCGAATATTTTTGTGAATAACTGTATAGTAAATGCCCATAATAATAACAGTTGCCATGCGATTGTTTGGAACACTAATCACATGACGGATGAACAAGTACATAACAAACGGTTTAATGTATCTGTCTACATTATGCCATAAATTGTAAAGCGAAGATACTGTGCAAAGCAGTATTACTTTAATATAATTAATGTATAAAAAATCCTTGTTCATTTCAATGAAACACATTAATTACAATCAAGAGTTTCGTATAATTTCCATATTAATTAAATAAGTACTTACACTTTTACATAAACGATCCTTCGTATAAACGAAAACATAAATTCTATTACAGTAGTTTTATGCCATCTTGTGCTTTTAATGGTTAAATTGTGTGGGTAGATTCCATTTACGAATAAACAAAACAAAATAAAAATAATTTTCTTTTATGCACTAAATAAATAAATTAAATAGATATGATAACTGTCAAATTTTACTTTTATCTATCATCTTGTAATTGTTTAAAGTTTTTTCAATTATTATTTTAAATTGTTATAAAAATAGTTACTAGATGTCATAATATTGCTTTAACCATCTATTGGTAGAAATTCGAAACTTAAACTTTAGTATAATGCTCTAGAAAGATGGAAGGTATTCGTTCCAATTCGTTAAAGATGAAATCGTGTCAATCACGTGACTAATTAATCATTATCATTACCAACTAGTAGTGAGAACAAACTACCTAATCGTAAAACTGAACATAATCGTTGTTGCTCTCGTAGTGTGTAATATTACTTATACTGTGGATAATCTATTGTGCTATAATTGTACCGCGAAAACTTGAATTTAAATTTTTCTATTATTAAATACATCATGGATAATCATAAAATCAATGCCGATTTGTTAAAAGAAAGGCAGAGATGTACTTTTAAAACTATAGAACTTACGCATTTACTTGATGGTGGTTCAGAAAAAACTAAAGAACGAAAACAAAGAGGTGTGTTTTTGTTTAAAGACATGTATTTATTTAAAAAATAACCTCCTCTTTTTTAATACTGTAATTGAGGTGTTAAATTATGTTAATACATTTTTAATTGAATGTAAAATTTGTTATAGAAAACTTCTTTTTGAATGATCCCGAATTAAAATATACCGTGCCCTTAGAATATTTAAGTCATAAAGAAAAATATGAGGAAACCGTTCGAAAAACTTGCTGTGTTTTTAAAAAAGTACAAGAACTACAAAATCAAGGAAAAGCCGGAATGGATAATTTTAGGTACGTATTATATTAGATAATTAATTGACAGTTGTTGTCAACTTTTATGATATTTAATTATACTATTTTAAAATAATTTATATAGTCATTGTGATCTTTGAACACTACAAATTATTGATTAGATTATAATGAAAAAACTAATTTAAATAATTTCTTTGGCGTCATATACTTAACCTTTCTCTTTCGAAATTGGAGTAAAATTGTTTACATTAAAACAAACAATAAATATAAAATTATTTAAAATTTTAGGTTTTATAAATACACATAAATTAATTAAAATTTGATTTTTAAAATAAATACGATTTTTATTATACGGGGTTATAACAAAGCTCTCTGAATCGGTGATATTTCTGTCTGAAACCTGACAATAAGTACTAACAAGTTTTTTATTTCCAAAATGGCATAAATGCAGTACCAAACCATTTTTGCAAATATTGTTGTTTTTAACAATTAACTCCGTATTAACATCAAATAATCATTTACTTTACCAATAGCCTTGGTTATTACATTTCTTTTTGTGTATTTTCAAAATTCGCTTCAATTTAGACGTCTATATTATACATGAAATAGGGTGATTATAAAAAGGTCATATTATTCTATATTTGAAGTCGAATATGACGTCAAAATAGCCGAAACATGGGTTCATGTAATTCAAGAACCCTACAATTCTTCATTTTATAACCGAATTTTTAAACAAATCTAAAGTTTACAATATATTTTGATTTTTTTACAAACTAAATTCACAAAACAAATAAAATTAATATTTCTTTTGAATTGGTAGGGCCTAACAAAAATGGAAGTAAGTTTCCAAATTTAGCTTTTACGTATGCCCTATACCCTCTTTTCTCAATTATTTTATAGGTGTTTATGTGGCAACAAACAAATACATATACCGGGTGTTAAAAAAACGTTTAAATTTTTAAGGATCATATAGTACGACCAAAAACATAAAAACCATTTTCGAGATAAAAGCGATTTTGGTTTTTGAAAATCAAAGAAAACCACAACTTTCATTATCAGTTTAGTACTATTCATAAGCTTTCTATTAGGGTGCACCTAAATATAAACATTTCACAGCAGATGGATAGGCCGAGGGGGTTCCATTCCATGGCCTGTTAGGTATCCCGACATAATTCCCTTAGGCTTTTGTATTTGGGGTTACTTGAAAAGTTTAGTGTACACAACACCTGTATATAATTTTACCGAGTTACAACAGCGAATTGAACAATGCTGTCAAAATTCGAGCACAACCGGGCTTTTTAGAAAGGGTGCGAAGCTCCTTCTTGAGAAGGTTTAGATCTTGTGTCGAAATATAAGGAGGACATATTGAACGGCTTCTGTGATAATCGTGTTCTGTAGCGCTAAACACTAAAAACTACAAAAAATTTACAAAAATAGAAACCGCTTTTATCT
Source organism: Phrixothrix hirtus (assembly GCA_024586415.1). NCBI lineage: Eukaryota > Metazoa > Arthropoda > Insecta > Coleoptera > Phengodidae > Phrixothrix > Phrixothrix hirtus. The sequence goes on along the minus strand of JAHWXV010929143.1, from coordinate 7,159 downwards.
CAAAAACGGTTGATTTGCGGACTCATGTTTATTAAAACTTTTTTACTTGTTTTCGGCCATATTATTGCCCCTTAAATAGTTAAACATTTTTTAACACCCTGTATGGTAAATGCTACCATGAAATGATATGATAGCTTCACTGTGGTCGTTAGATTACGGAGTCTTGGTACTTCCTAGTCTTTGTTAGGTTAAATTACATTAATGACGTTTATTGCTGGCAGGTGGTGTTTTGTCGTGTTAAGTGCTATGGTTTAAATTACACACAGCGTTAAATTTAAAATTGATCAGGTAATAAAATTTTGCCTAAAATATTATTTTAAGTTAAAGTGACCAAATTGTAAAGAAAATGCGGGACAGTTACGGGAAAAGTTACCTTATTTATATCTTACATAAGATGCGAGCGTCCTGCATTTACGTCACAATATGGTCACTTTACTTTAAGTTATAAAAAATACGTGAGCACGCTCGTAAAAGCGTATCCGTATGCATTTACATGCAAATATAAACATGTGCACAAAAAACGTACACATAAATATGCTAACTCACATTATCATATGCTGTTATTATATTTTAGGGCTCTTTGCACTAACATTATTTAGATGTACATTTGGCTTAATTCATTTATTTTTTGCATAATTCATTACATGATTAATCTGAAAACTGCTGATTTTATTACGTTCTTTTCTTATATTATCAACTAAAAATTTAAAATTATAATTTCAAATTATTATCACTAGGCTATTTGTGCTATAAACACCATAAATAGACATATTATTAAAATAGGAAATTATTTTACATAAAAAACACCTGATTGTTGTTCTACAAAAGTAGCTCGATTATATACTTTCTAAATTCATTTATTGTATTAAATCATAATTTACTTATATTCATCAGTGACAAATGATAATAGTTCCTTTCAATGTTACCTAGCAAAAATGAATTTTTGTATTAATGGGCGTTACTCTGCCATTATCAATTGTAATTAGTACATTAACGAAACCAGTATATTTAAAGACCATAATTGTTATCAACTCTGGTAATTACCATGCCAGTAAGTCCTATAAAACTTTCAATATAACCTATTGTTAAAAATCAAGTCTAGAAGGATCTTACAAGTGTTCTGATTTTATGTTCATAGGTACGTAACAAAATGCAGTTTTAGATGCTGAACTATAACTTAAAAGTAGCCTGTTGTGATATTAATTTGACGGCGTTCTTTGCGCATGTATCACGTCAGCTTGTAAGTAGTCTGTGTTCTTTTTGAAAAAACAATTTGCCTACTAATTTATTTTTTCATAATAAATGTAGAATGTAAATTTAAACTCTCCTAACATGTTTACCTACGACTATACACAAACAGAAGTCACCCTCCTCTAGAAGAGAGGGACCGCGCACTGAGTGAATTTAATCAGTATGGTACCCTGCATCACTAATCATATTCAAAGTCACGTCATTAAGTACCAAAATTTGACATCAAAATTATGATTTTGCTATCGATGATATTTGAATTTATTTTCTAAAATATGTTAGCTATCAAGAATGATGATCAAATGGGATCATTGCGTAATTTTTTTAAATTTAATATTTGGAAAGCATACACTTTATTTGCTATATATGTAAAAAACTAAAATTTCTTAAAAGCCTTTTATATGTAAATAAATTAGTAAAGTTGGAAATCGTACCGAAACTGTGACGTCATAGAATCCGTTGCCGTTCGCCCTGTACCAAGTTAATAGTAAGCAACTGAACCGCGATCGCTTTAATGTGTTATTTCTATTACAAGTTGTAGCCTATAACTTAGTTCTTATAACGAGTTAATAGGCACGCCAGCTAGCTCTGAGACTCTTCAAGAGGTTGGTTATATCTGCACATTAGTAGGGCGCCAGATGTTAAGTTAACATCCGATAGAAATTGAGAAATAGTGATCCTTGTATCTTACGTGTGTTTGGAAGTATATAAATTGTTACACATGAAAGAAAACAAGCAAATTGTAATAAGAATTTTAATGAAAATGAAATGTATAATATATGTAAATAATTAACAATTTGGAATGAAAATACATTTTACACTTAACGTTTGCAATCTTTTATTAATATTTTTAATTAACAAAAAAATAAAATAAATAAAGTAAATATTTAGTCAGATACTTTAGACTTCCTTGATATTTTATCATGCGACATCCGTAATAGTAACAGGGATAGAAGATGGTCTTTGGTTTCATTGTTCGAATAAAAAAACTGGTACTCCCAGAAATAGCTAGAAAATACACATACGAAGTTATATATTCATAATAATTACATAATTTAAAACAAGTAAAACATACAAGGAATTCTAATTAAAAGTAAGTTCTAATTGATCTGTCATTTATAAATAAAGCATAATAGAAAAAATATTCTTAGAATTTGTTGTATACTGTCTATGATAACAATAATTGATTATTCCTTTATTCCTGTAAAAATAAATATTTTTCGATTACAGTTAAATTAATTAAATCTTATTGCTTTCATTGTGGAATTGTTTATTTAGAATTATATATAATTCTTGCCGTAGAATAAACACAATGCATAATAAATAAAATAAATTACCCTTTTGTAATTTTCTTTAAGTATGTGGCTTATTATAGTTGAAACAATAACACGGTTACGATTTCCCACGTGCTTTAGAAATTTCAAAGTATATAATTTATGTACAATAAGAATCTTAGAGCTAAGGTAGAATTCCTATTTTGAAGGTCTTTACTAGAACAAACATAGACATTATTAATTAAAACATAGCTACCAATATCATCATGGCCGTTTGATTTGCGATCACTTATGTTAATCTATTTAAATCTTTCGTCATATATGCGATTATTCTACTTTAATTAGAAATAATTGAATATACAAGGAATATATTTTATTCTCTTTTATTATTTATTTACTGTCACGAGGTTTTAGAGCAATTTAACGGGAGCATTTTTATTTTTATTCAATTTACGTCTTCACATAATGATTGCAAATTAACAAAAGACACTCTCGATCATCAGTTATACATTACCAAACGTTGTGCTTGCGCACAACTAAAAGACACCTTAATTGAAAATTTACGATATTGTCACTTTCAATCATGGAAACAAATATTTATCTACTATTATACAGAAATTTGAATATTAGACAAAAATGAATTCTAATAATTAATGTTCAGGGTTTGATTTAAATTATGAAAATGAACAAAATAAATTTAAATATTTTTAATTATTAACCATAGGATTTCAAAACGCAAACAAAACTAACGTTGGTTACAAAGTGTGTAGACATTGATCGAAAATAAATGCTTAGAATCCGATTGTCTAGAAAATTTGCATGATTTCAATTTGTGCAATATACCAGTTATAACAAATAATGATACTGATCAAGTAATTGTACAGTTACTATGTATGAAGCTTCAAGTGCGAATAGTTAAAATTTAAGCTTGTTATACCATTAATGGCTGAAGTGTTGTGTGGTTTTTCCATAAATTATGTTAGGCCTAAAAATTGAACAAATAGTCAATATAAAGTTTTTAGTGAAACTTGGCAAACGTTCAACTGAAACTTATTGAACATTTAAAGGAATTTAGAAAGAGAATTGCTATACATGTTTTTAACTGACAAGGGAGGTTTACTGTTGAGGATTTTAAAAAGTCAGGACGCCCCATGTCGGTTTAAGAAATTGTTAGAAAAGATAGATATTTGAACATAAGAATGATCGCTGAAATATCAAATATTGATAGGAAAGTTGCCAGAACAATTTTGCGCAATAATTTAAACATGTTAAAGATCTGTGTTAAAATTGTTCCTAAGAATCTTACACTGGCTTAGAAGGAGTCCCGAGTTTCAAACTGCTGACATTTTGGAGAAACAGCCAAAATTCAGGATTCTTGAATTATGTTATTACTTTTAACGAAACGTGGATCTCTTAGTACGATCTAGGACAGCCCATGCATTGGAAGACGCCTAGAGTAAAAAAAGCCTGAAAGAGCAAATCGTTGTTTGAAGCAATGCTTTACTGTTTTTTCGAGTTAAGAGTGTTAGTTAAATGACTTCCTGAAGGCAGAGAAATTTTCCAGCACTGTATATAGATTTTGAAAATATTAAAGGAACGAATCTGAAAGATGGGGTCTAAGTTGTGGACAGATAGATGGATGTTGCATCAAGGTAACGCTCCTATTCACAATGTTTTATCTGTCAAGCAATTTTTGACCTTCAAGTATAATACCACCCACCATACAATGAGATTTCCTTTTATTTCCCAAGTTAAAAATCAAGCTTAAGTGGACTCCTGCAATAAAGAAAATGTCAAAACTTCTTAAGGCACTAAGGCTAATGAGCAATAATAGTATTTCCACCAATGGCAGACGCGCATTCAACGGTGTATAGATATGCAAAGGAGCTATTTTGAAAGAAATGTCATATAGTTACGGCTTTTGTTTAATATACTTTTGTAATCAAGGTAATCATTAATTGTCATATCTCGTATATGACGAAGAAACGGTGTGTTTTTGTCAAGGCGAATTAAGCGGAAGGATACCTACAGCGAACTTACAGTTTTCCTTTTATACAATTCAACTTTAGTTTTCCCAATGGTGTTTGTTTCTCACACAATTTGTAAATGTGACCGTATGAAAAAAAAAGAATTGCAAATCATAAGTTATAGCAACATAAGCAACAGCGTTCTCCTGCGAAAGAACACATTGGACAGAGATAAACCGTGAAAGATTAAATGCTCGTCCCCTGCAGAATAATCGGAATTAATACGACGATTGTTCAATAATGAATGATCATATTTTTTTTCTATCACAATTTCCATGGTAAAGTTCTGTTCTTGTATTACAAAGTTGGTATGTAGTCTTGTCTATTACGTAATAACAATTGTGTTCAGTTCACTTCCGATTGCGATCGATGCAAAGCGATCGAGATGAAACACATTTAGTTTCCCCTACAGAATAATATAGTTGGCACATGAAGAACTATTTGCTGCTCTGGAATTTTGTTTGCCTCTGAAGAAATCATGTGCTGAGTCTTATTCGTTTTCAGAAGAGGCTTGTGGGGAATCTGTTCTTCCTTAAGTACTGTTTGTCGGTCGTATAAAATATTCGAAGATGGAAGACAGTCAATAACGAAAATAACCAGTCCTGGGGTTCCAACCATAGCTGTAATGGAAATCAAAGTCAACCCGGCTGCTGTAATTGTGCACTAAAATCGACGAATCATATTAAGATAACTGTCAGAGATTATGAATATCTCATTAAGCTCCTACTATACTTTGGTAGCAGAAAACAGCATGTAATGTGTATTTGCGCACGGTGGGTTCCGAGACTGCTTACTCTTGAGCAACGTGCTATTCATGTGCAAGTTTGTGTGAAGTTCAAAGGAATGACACACGATGGTATAATTAGTGATGAAATTTGGTTTTACTATTTTGCTCCTGAGAGTAGACAAAAAACTCGGTGTGGAAAACTTCATCATCATCAACACTAAAAAATCGAAGTGTTGATACCTGCCGGTGAAGACACGGTCATCTCACTCTTTGAAGTCCAAGGTATGGTTTATCGACATTTTCTACCACCATACACAACTGTAACAGGACAGTATTACAAAAGCGTACAAAAACCATAAAGGATCATATTAGGCTAAGTCGACCACGTCTGGATGCAACAGGATAGATGTTACGCCATGATAACTCTGTATTACACGTTCCAAATATAGTTGTGAAGTATCTCGCCGACATCAATGTTAAATGTATACCTTATCCACCCTACAACCCATACCTTACCGCTTATGACTTTCTTCCTTTCCCTTAAGTGAAGAAGCGTTTTAGTGAAATGCGTTTGTAGCTTTTAAAACACGCGGTGAAAACTTCGGGGGCGAATCTGAAGGATCTGTTAAAAAATGGCTTCCAACATGTCTTTGAAGGATGACAGAATCGGTGACATAAGTGCGTTGCAAGCAGTACTACTACTTTGAAAAAGCTCATCACCAGTTGGAGGATGAATGTAGGTATAGAATTAGAAAACAAATGATCATCCATTATTGAACAATCTTCGTAGATATAATCGTTCTGTGAATGAGACGGACACCAAACTGTGAACCGCGAATTTTGAAACTTGATATTTATTTCTGTTCATTAGATGAAATTGTGTGTAGATGGCGATTTTGTATTTTCTTAAAATTTGAAAGTTAAAAATACCAATCTAGTTCATTATTTATTTTACTTTAATTAGTTATTTAAAAAAAATTATAAGGAAATTATATAACTCAGCTTACTGTTCTAACTGCTTTTAAAAATAAAATTCTATAAATAATTGGGTATAATTAATTAATAAATTAACAAACATTTTACTAATCAGTTCTTCAATTTTACACGTGTTGTAAGATTAACATATTAATAATTCTACTACAGAAATTAATAAATATGGAACGAATTAATTACCAAACAAATTTTTTGTCTTCTTTTACCAATTGTTCTTGAAAATTAATTCATTCCATATTTATCAATTTCTGTAGTTGAATATTAATGTGCTTTAAGGTTTGTTAATTTATTAATTAAACATATGTAATTATGATAAGAGTTTTTATTTTAAGAGGAGAAATATATCAATAAAGGACGATATTGCTAGTTTTTCATTTTCATCTTATAACAAAATGTAAAATACACCATCGACAAATAAGTTTCAACAAGAAAGGCGATCTTTGCATATCCATAATAAAGGAAATGTTTTATATTTTATTTTACAGATGTTCCTTCAATTGTTAGAATTTTGAAAAAAATCATTATTACATTATCCCGGGTGTATTAATTAAATACACATTTAACAAAATTCTTTAGTTTATATAACTATAAGTATTTAATTGTATTTATAATTTGGTGTAGCCCGTATAGGATTGATTATAATACACATTAGAAAGTACTGTTCATCCAAATCAATGCAGAAAATGCGTTCAGGGAACCAGTTATACTATATTAATATTATAGGTAAAAGGCAGATAAATAAAACTACAATGGCAAGGGTTTAAATTCTGTATTCAAAAGTTAGCAGGGACAAGTATATTCAACAACTAACTAATTTATAATCTTAAATAAGTATTTATACGTTCATGTGTGGTTTTGTAAATAGGGTGTTTAGTTTGTCAGAATTAATG
>JAHWXV010929020.1:0-10952 GCA_024586415.1 Phrixothrix hirtus | reverse complement strand
TTAACAATCTTTAGAAAAATAAATCTATACAGTTGATTTAATTTTTCTATGTTAGATTCGCGTTAATTTATGAATTAAATTACGTGAATCTAACAAGCCATTTTTCTGGGTAATTACATTTGTCGTAACTTAGGTGCGAATTCCACTATGCGAAGAAAATTTAACTCATCATCCTATACAGGGTTTCCCGTAAGTGATTTACTAATTTACTTTCGCTACAAAATAATCGCCGAGTTCAATTATTACCACATTTTGTTGTACGTGACTTACTTTGCTTATCGATCCTAAGCGGAAGTGTAATTGCGGACGCTTAAGCGCATTTTTTCCTTTGGCTTCCATCCCGTAATTAATTGATGAACAAAGCGCTACTGTAATGCATTGTTTAGCTGATTTTTTTAGGTGGGCTTTCATGTTTATTTACCTATAGTTTACCTGCTGCCAGTTGTTAAGTAACGTAATTAGTCAAACTTGTTATTTGTAAATCTCGTATTTCACTGTAAATAAATGAAATATACATATGTATATACTTTATGATTAGAATTAGGACTAACCACGATCCTTGAGCTCACAAGAACCTAGTGGAATTAATTATATTACGTGTATGTCACCATTTTTGGTTTGGGGACCACTAATGAGCATTGAAAATTTGTTAATTGTATGGGATTAATCAGCTCTCCGAGTAATTTAAGAAGTTCTAGCTAATGTTCAGTATTGATCCACTCCAATATTAATGCTTGTTTTCTGTTATATCTGAAAAGTTAGTGTAGTATATAATAAAGTGTTAAATCTTACAATTCTTTTACTTATTGTAACGAAACTAGTTAATTGTTTCACAATGTTTATTTATATTCACTAATACTACACTTATTTATTTTGATATTTATTTTACAATACATTTTCAACAAACGTTTATTTCTATTTATGTCTATTTATATTCATATTTCTGTATACAGTAACTTGCAGCACAAGACTCTAACAAAAACTAACTAAGGGAATTCAATTTACTGTTTATATAGAAAAGATAAATGCTAGAATATGATGGATTAATCTAGAATAAGAAATTAATCACAACAATAAATTACAATGCTATGACTCATAGGATTACATCATCTATTTTATTTTAAAGGGTGCTAGAAATTTCTAGAAACTTCCATTAGATTTTCATTGTTTCTAATTTTCGTTACATTATGTTGTGTTAGATCATTTTTTTGTTACCTAATCACAGGGCGTTTCACAAGGAAGTTAGCCCTGCTAACCTCAATCAGTCAGCCAGTCCGTTGCCGAACGTTGAATTATTAATTACAACCTAACTATCGTGACTATTAATTGTTTATACAGGGTGAGCTAATTCAAAGTTCATTATTGCTCCCAGTTTTACAGCATTAATTCATGAATTGGGCTTTCAGATTGGTAACTATTAATCTTGTTACGCTATATGACATATCAATATACAAGACGAGTCAAAAGACTGGTCTCTCTTTACAAAAAGTCATCAAATCGGTGCCAAATATCTCAAAAGTGCTTTATTTCGGCTAATTAGCACCTGTGCCCATAAATTCCTTCGGAATTGCTGGTTTCCGTCCACAGGTAAGAATAATTTTCGTCATTCTACGGGGTAACTCGAAATAAGTCACGTCCATAAATTCCTGATTAGTTCATTATTACAGTGTTCAGGCGTGTATGGCTGATTTACGACCACTCTTCACAGTAGTTAGTTGGTCGCGTTTGACGCATCCGACTCGGGGTTGCCACATGTTTCAAGTGCAAATTAGTCTGTAACAATCTTATTAAATTGATGCCCAAACGTGTTGGGGCCTCGATTTTGAATTTGTAAGGTTTGCCTATTGATATTCTAAGTTTTGATTCTTCTATTCTCGATTACGCTTTTGCGGTTTCGAAATTTTTACTGCCGTTAGTCAAAAATTACATTTGTGGTTGATTTCAAAGGAAATCATTTTCTTTCTAACTGTGTTAGTTAATTTTGAAGCCAAAACATTTCGGTATGTTTTCATTTCGTCAGTGTTGCCAAATTTTGGAAGAGAAATTTTTGTTTCTTTTCTTAATTATCGTTGTACGTTAATTGCTAATATTCTATTTTGGGTTTAATAAATACCATCACATTCTTGTCGTTCTTTTGTCTATTTTAGTTTACAATCAAATTACAATGTCGTTTAAGTTGCACATGATGCGTTTAAATAAACATCAGGCAGTTTATGAACCACACATTCGAGAACTTTCTACGGAAGGTTTACTAACCGCTTTACGCAGTTATTTATGTTTGACTTTGCCTGGTCTTCCATATTCCCGTATTTCTTGAAGCGAACACAATCTTATTTTATTGAACGAACAATTTAGATCATTGGAAGATGACCGCAAAGTGTAATGAAGTAATCATATTTACAGAAAACTAATATTTTGCTAAAAATACTGGATCTTACAAAAAGTAAAACTTATATAGATATGTATATTAAACTCAGCATAAAGAATTGAGTGAAACTATGACAAGCTAAGCAGGAACATCCTGGACCAAATGATATCAGATGAAACAACTTAAATATTTTGGCCTTTTAATTTTAAGTTTGAATCTTAAATGCATATAAATCTTCGAAAAACCTAAAGGATATACGTTTTCATTTAGTATCTTGTCTCTAACCATATCTGGTATTAAATCATCTTCAACTTTTTTGGAATGCAAACCCACATGTTCTTGTCCTTTTTATGGAAATCTATTTTCAATGGACGTTATTGGTCTTCACAAATTGAGACAATTCCCCCACGTAGTGCCAGAGACGTATTTTATGATACTCAACAATCACCCAGGTGCCAACAGATGGAAACATAGGAATATGTGTTCTTCATTCTGAATCATACAAGAATTGTAGCCGGATATTTCAGGCTTGTTATTTTGGTAAAACTCATAAAGATCGTCACTACTAAAACGTTAAGGAAAAATATCACCTGAACTATTATCTGTAAGTTCGAAGTCATCATTGTTGGATGTGGAAGATATACCTTTTTCCTTAGACTTTCTACGATTTCCGTTTGTGATTTCTGTTTGACAGATTTTGATTTTGCAGTTTTTCCTTAAAAGTACCAATATCAGCTGCAAAACGCTCTTACTGTGCTGAACTGTTACTCTTGTTCGCTGTGGAATATATGGTTTTCCATGTATTTATGCAAGACTATCTAATACAGCGCTGCTAACTAAAAAGTGGCTTCTTTTCTGGAGGTAATCCATCTTTTGGTTGCAATGGATTAAATGCATATAACTCTGACGTCTTAAACTATTTTCTGCGGTAATTTTATCATGTAACGTTCTTAACTACTTATGAAAGGGCTGATAATTTGCGTTCTGGACCTTTTGCCCCATTGTTAAAGGATGTTTTCAATATTTCTAGAAAGGGCATAAAATGTCACATCAAGTGACTGCATCAGATGGGTTACATTACTAGGGAGGCACCTACAAAATAATTTCAAGAAACGCTAGAAAGCTTGAACCTATTTTAGAAATGAATTTTTCCCTTTTTCCCATTTATTCCTTTTTCTGTGTAGAACTAGTCTTACAGACCACATCAAATTATCCACTGCGCGATCTGTTGTATCGATCTATAGTTGGTCCGCCAATAATACACTTGGCCCATAAATGTTCCGCTTTGTACATAACATATCTGGTAACCTCTTACCATAAGCTGTACCTGCACATTAAACTAAGGGCGGTTTTTGTTGAATTGGCTACTCTCTCTGCATAATTAGTGCCCTTTTAAATATATATTTTCGGTTCCAGAGTTGTCGGTTAAATCGGTCTCATTAAAGTGAACAAAAGTGCTGGATCAGTGTTGGTTAATAATTCTTTGGCATTGTTACAAGAATCATTCAATTTACTTGTTGCCACTGCGGCCCTTTTTGTTGAACTATTTGCAGAGAGTCCGTTAGACAATATCTTTGTGCTTTTTATCCGAACCGGAAAAGTTATTCGTTACACACCTCTCTTACACGCCTTTTTATCTAAGTGTGACTTAACTAATAATTCGCAAATCTTGTAAATCAAAGGGAACTCCCCAAAATACTACAGTATTAAAATGTGCAATCAGTATATTCACTTCTTGTTCCGATAAAAGACGTGGCCTATTGTAGACTTGCAAACTTGCAAAGTTAATGGCCTCACTGAACATGCATATCTCAACATATCTTCTATGTAACTTTTCCAATTTGGGCATGGGAGAATGCTTTCTTCTGTGTTCTCAGCCTTATTTACTAAAAGTTAAAATGAAACTGAAGTGCCCTGGATCACGGTTACTGTTATCAAATCATTGTAAAATTAGTAATAACTCGCCGAACAATCCGTTTACAATAATAAATTTCATCTAATCCATTCTTGCATTATTCCAGAGGTGAACGTTTGACGATAAATGTACATACAGGGTGTTCGGGGTATAAACGCATTATTCTACACATGTGTAGATAGACCCTTTGGGATCACAAATCTGTAAAAATTTTCTACTTCTAAAAAAGTTTACAAATTTTCTCGTGCAAATCTATCACTGTCATGGACTTAGATGCTTTACTATGAAACGTAATTGAAACGAAAACATAAATACCACATTGTATGTCTACAAATATTATATTACATTTATTATTCATGAATTTTATCGAATGCAAGGTCGTGTCAGATATTTTAATAAAAATAATTGAGTGTGTTTTTTAAATAGCCTAAATTTGACTTTTTTTTTAAAAACTATTGCTAATTGTTGAATGAAGTATTATAAAATATATTTAATAAATATTTAAAATTGACATACGTTTTAGTAGATATGTGTGTTGTTTGTTGATCGCGACGGTTTAATTGATTTATTATCAATAATGTGGTTGATCGGGCGGTTTATTTATTTTGAATTAGAGGTCATCGGTCAAACAAACTTCGTTATTTTTGTAGCACCTCTGTGTCTTGAAGACAGATAGAACGAGTACCTGTTAAGGGTTTATGCTCAAATGCAAGTTTTGTTATTTTTCTCGAACAAATAGAAATAAAATTAAATCATATACATATAACACATAATAAAAATAAAATACTCTAACGAAACTAGTTAATTGTTTTAAAATGTTTATTTACATTCACTAAGATTAGGTTATTTATTTAAATATTTATTTGGCAATACATTAAGAAAAAACGTTTCTATTTATGTATATTTATAATTATATGCATATATCAGTAACGAACAGTACAAGATTCTAATTAAAACTAACTCTAAGGGAATTTAATATGTTATTTATATAGAGACGAAAAAATATATAATTAAAGAAAAAGGAAGAGTCTAGAATATTCGTTATAATAATGATGCAATAAATTGTAATGTTAATACTCATTGCTGACCTAATTAAACTGACAGATATCGGTTATCGCACTGAGTCATTTGTGATTACATCATCTATTTTATCTTAAGGAAGGTACCAGATTCTTCCAGAGTGTTCCATTATGTTTTTATTGTTTCTAATTTTTGTTATAATACAATAAGAGGATTAATGTAAAATAATTAAATCTCATAATATCAAAAGTTATTTAATTTAGTTTTGATGTTATCCATTTGCAAGAACGATTTTATATATTTAAAAGAAAAATGTTTGTTAATAATTGGTTTATCCTAAATGCTAAATAAAATTTAAAATATTTGGTCTAAAGAAAGACGTGCTCGGTTTCTACCTACATTTTAAGTAAAAAAGTTCTGAATGAATAATGAAAGCTACTCACCATTATTTAGCTTAAATTTTTTAAATTGAATGTCATAATTCATTGCGAGTGCATCACCACTCCCGAAAACGAAATAATTAATTGTGAATCGAGAACTAACCTTACCGTTTTTGTAGCGAAGCTGTTCTCTGGTGCGTTGGATTTCCACGCCTCTGGTTATTTCACATGCTGTCATGGTGAAATCAATTTTGAATTTAAAGCGAGCTTACATCCCCACGCTTGTGGGTGTAACAAATTAATGGTGATTTGTTCCTTCTCTAAAACAAATAGTAACGATGACTGGATAACCAGGCCTTGAACTAATTTAACTTAGTTACTTGTAATTTGGCGATGTTGCATAGGTTCTCAATGTTCACGAAAAGACATTAAATTTTAAGTTGTCTTGGGTTTACACATATAACGTTTCCACAGTTGGTTTATCCAATACGGTCGCTTGCTTTTTGAATTTAAATCAATGTGTTTAAATTTGGTTTTTGGTTAGTTAATTCACAGGGCTCCCATGTTAATTTGTATAAATCGTGCCGATTTGCGGATCTCTAGCATTAAATTTCTTAACTTATGTATGTCTGCGGTAAACTTGGTAAAATTTCCTTCCATATTTAAAATATGCATCTATTGAGATGGTCACGCATTTATTTAGACCTTTACTTTAGTTTAGCAAATCCTCCGCTTTATATAATTTTAACAACCTAACCTACAGGGATATTACAACTAGTTAATTCACCTTATTTATGTCTAAGAGTTTTTTATATACAATTTTATTCATACTTAGGAATGTTGGTGCGAATTAATGATGCTATTAATGATGACATGAACGATGTATAAAATTAAAGAATGTTTATTTGATTCATATTAATTTGTATGAAAAGATATTTATGACTGCATACAAATTACGTCAAATTTGTATGATAATTATTTACTATTCAGACTTTGAAATCTTTTCACAAAATTTAAATTACGCAAACAGTTGATTGCAGATATTAATAATATGTAGATATTTCTCAAAAACAATTTAACGTGGTGTTAAAGCAGCTTAAAGCAATGCAGAATATTTTTAACAATGAAAGTTATTTAGAAAATGTTCCCATATCCAATAATACGTGTAAAATGCACTAAAAACGGCATATATTAAATAAAAGCCTTGTTTTTATTTTAAAAAAGCTATAAACAATTAACAGTCAATAAAAATTTGAAAGAAGAAAATCGACCTTTTTATTTTAAATAGTAATTAGCGTATCGTATCATTACATTTACGGGTATTTATAATAATCATTAATGATGCTCCAAAATAGCATGCATCATAGCGTCGCTAAAGAAGTACAGTCAACCAGCCATTTCTTGTTGAACATAGTAGACCAAGTTAAGAAGTAGGGACGGGCAGAAAAGTTTAATTGCAAATATTTAGACACATTTAGTTTATAAGCGTTATTTGTTATATTAAAATGTATCTGCTGTTAAAGTAATGTGCCTTATATCTCGGACACCCTACAACATGCACTTTGATCCCTACAAATATTCTAGAAAAATGTTTTTGATTTAAACTTACCCTGTCCATAGACTGAATGGATACGCATCAACTGTCAATATGAGCGTGTTAGGCGGAAAACTTGTTTCAAGCAACGTTGACTAAATGTGACACGCAGTGCAATTTCTAAAATAATCCACCGGATCTCAAATAATCCCGTTCTACGGTATAGGGTATATAAATATTATAAATTAAGCACAAAACCCAATTTTATTAAATAGCAACCTCCATAGTTTATTCATATATTAAATCTACAGAAAATTTTATATTGACGTTCTATACAACAATATGTAAAGTTGGTATTTTCGTAGATATTTAGAAATTAAAATACGATAGAACATAAAATCTATAAAAGATGAATAAAAAAAGGACACTGAGCAAATTATCGAATTATTACAGATATTTCTGGTTCATTCTTTACAGCTCTAAATATAAATCTACATCTAATTATGGATTTAAATGCTGCTAAAATAAAAAATAAATAATAATTAGTAAATAAAAAGCCTCTATAAAAATCTAAAGCGTTGTCAAAGGCCTTAAATTAATTCAACAATTGAACAGGAAAAGCATGATCTAAAAAACTTAAACTAACCCAACGTCTCAAAAATATATATACATATATCCTGGTTATTAATAAATGTAATTAAATTAGTTTGATTAAATTAAAAATAAACGCAAAAAACACTAAACAATAACAATTAACAATAAAAATCAACAGAATTCTTTGAAATGCAGGTTTCATTATTGCATTTTATCCAAAGTATTTCCCTAAGGCTTCTTCTACATACATATGTATATTGGAGAAACTGGGAGATGATTGGAAATAAGAGTCAAAGAACACAAAGATTACATTAAAAACGGCACATTTGAAAAATTATTGGTTTGAAATAGGTTATAACATTTTCTAAAAAGATGTTAAAATTACCAGAGAATCTAATGCAATAAAAATTGTTGATGACATATTATGAGACACCCAGTATATTTCCGTGATTAGTCATGCCAGATTACCAGCTTGAAGAAATCATCCTTTGTCAACTTTTCCTGGATATTCTGGAATTTATTGTTCACATTGTATGTATGTACATATGTATGTATGTATGTATGTACTATGTATGTATGTATACAATATACATATGTACATATATACATAAGTACTATACACATAATTAACTTTTAATTTTGTTTGTCAAGTTTTACATTGCAGAATAAGTGTTAAATATTTAAAAGGTTTGTATATTTATATACAATGTAAGTGAATTAACCTAGATACACGTAGAACTGTAATTATTAGTTAAACTAATTGGTTGTCTGTACATGTCAAGTAGTTTTCAAAAATTTTTGTTAATGATGGATCGAGCAATTATTAATAGCATGAGACGACTGATACAAAACGTTAAGTGTACTAATTTGACGTGTTTTCGTTGGTCTAATTTTGTTGTTCGATGAATTTATGGAAATGGTGTTTTAAAAGCTGGTATAAAAAGTTCTGCACAGAATAAAAATCCCAAGTTTATCACGTTTGTTGAAGCGACGAGTGGTTTACAGATTGTTTAGATAGAGAACGACTTCAAGCTGTGTGGCCTAACTCCATAACCCATTATTGAATTGTAAACACATATTTGTCATCGAGCTGCATTGCATTTCTTTTAAAACGTATGACTTGGGGATTCTGAAAATATCAAGTACGATCATATTTACATTTTAGATTTTTCTTCTTCGCCGTTATTAAAGGTTGGATAATAAGACAATTTACAATATCATTGAATTTAAATAACGAGAACGTGCTATGTGTGCGAATTTAAATTTATCATCCTTTTGATTATGAAACAAAGGTGGGCTATTATTTTTTCATTTCTTAATCACAGTTGTGATTAAAAAACAAATTTGTTTTATTATGGAACAAATCGTTTACAACAGATTTAAATAATTTCAAACATCTACAAGTACAGAGTGTTTCAAAATTCGTACAACACCTAAATTTGAACCTCCATTTGGAAAAATTTAGCCAGCGAACGCTGAATTTTTGTTGAATTTTTTCTAACAGCGAAAGGACACAACGTTGTTCCCATGAATGTACACTTACGAGAAATAAATACGGGGAACTACCTAAATGTTTAAATTACCCAATCATCTGACTTTTTGTTTAAAACAGATACCACTTATTCTTTAACTAATAAAGATTTGAGAATGGTTTTGCATATTTTTACCTTTACTTAATATCAACGATTATCTATAATGGTTGGAGTTAGTCATAAGTTAAAATGTTTTACATTTACCTAAAATACTTATAATTATGAATATTTAATGTGTAGCATCTCCACTTTATAATGTTATGCTTCCTAGGTATTTATATTGGAAAAAATTTCATTTATAAGCATTAAGTTATATATTTGCAATAGAATTATAAATATTTTATATTAATTTTCTAAGACGTAAAATTTTATTAGTAAATTATAATTCAAATGATTATTTCTATTCAAATTAATTTTTATTTCCAGTTTTACTAATAAATTAATAGGTCTGGGAAAATAATACTTAGCATTTCAACTGAAACTAAGGTCGTTCCCATTCAACATTTCATGTTTATATACTTAGATCCTTTTTAATTTTTTAACATTTCATGATCTATTGGAATCAACTATGATTATCTATTTTAAACACATTATTAATAACTTAATTTAACAAGACAATGCACCAGTTCACACTTAATATGATCTATCGCAAATATACTAATAGAGATCATTGCACACAACGGTGGAATAACAAAATATTAATATGTAATATATTATTATTAATAAAATTATCATCTTCTTTGGATGCTTGTGTTTTGTATTTTTACATTCCTTTTACAGAAAATTTAAAATTGTTATTTTAAAGGTTATCAAAATCAAAGAAGCTCACATCTACAATTTCAAATTTCTAAAAATCATTATTGTACCTATCAAATGAAGTTTCTTTATAACAAGGTTTTTAATTAACTTTAATTATACAACTGTAATCATATTTTATGATTTGTTAAGTATATAAAAGTCACTAATTAAAAATTATAAAATTTATTATTCTGTTTGCACTTGTATAAGATATAAATGAAACTGTTTGCAGCGATTAATGGTTGAACTTTGTACTTGCAAGTATTTTTCGTCTATAGCTTGAGAACAAATTTAGCCATTGTTAGGAATTACAAAAGATTAACCTAAATACGTTTAAAGTCTAATATACACTAACGAAATTTTGTTAAACTTGAGAAATTGCTGATAACAGGTACCCCGTGTTTATTTGCCGTAAGTATACAGCTAAATAATTGGCAGCAAAAATCACATACAGCAGGATAGGCGCATTATAGTTTCGCTACATAAGCCTTAATAATTATGACCTTTAGGATGACTTCGTGTTCTGAATCTTAATTGTAAACATGTAAATTCAAAAAATTAAAAGAAAATGAGGCTGTTGATAAACTCAGCAATAATTGCTCATTCATCAGTGATCCTATTTATAATTAATTAACTTCGTAATTATCTAAATCATCCTTATTACAAATAAAAATTAAAATTACAAAATAATTGTAAAGAAATCAACGACGCTGTTGATGCCATCAATAAAAACAATTATTAATTCACATCAACATGTCTAAGAATCAGATAAAGGTATATCAAAATTCTTAAACATCGAAAATGTGTTTTA
>JAHWXV010929013.1:0-11820 GCA_024586415.1 Phrixothrix hirtus | reverse complement strand
TGCAGTAACTTTAATTTGAAATATCTCGCTAACGGTTGGCGATAGCGAAAAAAGTTATACCACATTTTCTGCTCTATTTTCAATTTGCTACCATCTGTTACAAGGACGAATGCTATTTACTTTACACCCTGTATAAAGCGTTAGTAAAATATTTATTAGGATTGAAACTAATATCTTAAACTGTTAAAATACTTTATTAAAAATACAAGAAAATTTCATAGTAATTGAATAATTTAAATACGGATTTTCTAAGTAATAAATATTCGAACATTGTTAAAATTCCGTATGACTACTGGTTGTGTTCAAGGAATCTCGACAAATAAGGTAAACTATCAAAACAGGAGAGCTTCCTTCAACTAAATCAAATAAGTTAAACAGTAGAAAGCAGAAGTAAATATGAATTTGATATAAAATTAAGTACTCCCTCAAAATATAACACAGTTACTGCAGTATAACTGAATAAAAGGTAACTTGTTCAATTACCAATATTTTAAGAAACAATCAAAATTCGGTGCAGTAAGTAAAATAAGAATAACAAGAAATCTGGTGTTAGTTATTTCAAATAAGAGGGTGGCATCATGTCCGAAGTCGTGATTGACTGTCTGAAGGTTCCTTGTGGATGAGCTCGACGAAGTAACAAGAAGCTAGCTAATACGCTGGAAATAACGGCAGCTTCCTAACTCAACCTGTAGTTAAATTACTGTCCATATAGTACGCTAAAACATGTCGTTATAATTTGGAAGAAATTCCAGAGCAATTCCATACAAAACATTAAGAAAAGGACGGGTGAACATTACGTATCCCATGCCTGCTTACTAATTAAAGAAACAACCAAAACTAAAGACCGGCACAGGTTTATTTTAATTAACTTAGCCTGTGGAGGCGAAAGATTAAGAATTTGTTACCAACTCGTATTCGTTCGTATACATGAACGAATACGTTTCATTTGCAAATATGTGTGAGATAAAGGAATGTGAAGCAGGCTTTCTTTATTAAAAAAGTATTTATACAGTATGTCCCTGATTTGAGATGTTACTTTATCAATGTTTTTCTTAAATAACAACCCAAGATCTTTTAAAGCTAATTTAAAGCGCATATCAAGCCACTACCAACTATGAAATTTAAAATTTTTGTTCCGTGCCATTTACGGGATATTAAACAAAATCATTTTATTTGAAAAATAAAAGACAACTATTGACCTTAATAAGTTGTCTACAATAAGTACTCAAAAGTCTGTTCATTCACTACTTGACAACGCCCTAAATGTAACTGAAACTCATATTAAGCATTTCTAATAAATTTGACGAAAATTACCCTACACTCATGTCTTATTCATTCTTTCAACTCTTCAAGATTTGCGGGCCTCGTCTTAAAAAATTTGCTTCTTAAGTACCTTAATAAAAATAAATCCGAAGGAGTGAGGTCTATGCACCTGGGTGGCCACTCCAAGGCTACTCTTGTACCGACCAATCTGTCTGAAAAGAATGCATTTAGATATTCACGATCAGATCTTGCAAAATGGGTAGACCCACCATATTCTTGAAACCAGATGTTTCTGGGACATCCGTTTCAGTATCAAGAAACAGAATAGCCAAATTTTGAGCTTGTTCTTTTTGCAAGAATTCCAAATATCCCGCTCCAGTGAGATTTTCTACAAAGAATAGTGTTCCTACAACTCGATTACCAACAATCCTTGTCCAAAAATTGACTTTTTCCAGTCTTTGGGCGTGGATTCTTGTCTGACAAATAAACGGTTTACTTCACAAATGTTACAAGATGTTAATCTGTTGAAAGCAAATTAGAAACGGTGTTGACTATAATAACAATTTTAAATGTAATAGTTAAACATTGAAACTAAGTAGAAATTTGAAATCACAGTTTTTCAAATTAATGATTTTTCCTAAAATCTCGGAAATGGCATGTAACAAAAGCTTGAAATTTGATAGTTAGTGGGTACTTGATATACGCTTTAAAAATAGTCCTAAAGAAACTTGGGCTGTTATTTAAAAAAAATCGATAAAGTGATACCTCAAGTTCAGAACATACTTTATACCACTACTACTACCGGTAATGCCATTCCCTTAGTGGTGTAGGCAAAACCCAATACCGAGCTTCCACCTTCTCAACTACTGCATGTACTCATGCACCAACCTCCTCTCACCTATATAGCTCCCAGCACTATACAGTAACCACACCATCCCACTATTACCCACCAATCCTACCATCTTTACTATCACCCATTCACTATTTTTCTCCATTCCTTTTTGTCCTTACGCACTTCTTTTGATTCCATTAAATTCATACATCGCTTTTGGCAAGCTCTAATATACGTTGTGTTATCTATTCTTTCTTTTTACAATTTCTTCAATGATATTCAGCCATCTCTTTCTCGGTCTACCCCTACCTAGTTTCTCATTCATACCTGCCTCATATATTTTCTTTGTTAATCATTCATTACTCATTTGTTCCACATGTCCAAACGATCTTAACGCACTTTTTTCGTACAGTTTGGGCAGTGTCTCCTTTACCTGGCACGTATCCATCACCCATTTATTCCTTACTCTGTCACGTCTCGTTTTGCCACATGAAGCTCTTAGGTACCTCATACTTTATAAATCTATTTTTAATACAATGGACCACAACGTAAACTACTGCTCGACGTTTCAGATCATTTTTCCAAAAAAAGAAATTGTCTTTGACTTACTAACTTTATTCAAAGTTACAGACTCGCTCTGTTTATAAAAACCTTCATCTTGAAATTGATGAAGGAATGAAATTTAAGCAGTTCTGGATAGATGTGCTGGTTCGGTCATTATTTCGCTATTCCTCTTCAGATACTGTATTGCCAACGGTATCCCATATTCCACTAGCAACATATTTATCTGTTAACATATCAGTCTAAAGAAAATTGCGTCTGGTATGTCATGGAAAGCAAATTTTATAAACTTAAGTTATCAGCACGAAATTGTGGGAATCTTTTGCAAAATCTGATACGATACTGTTGATCTCGCCCGTTTTCCGTGTACAACGGATATTTTATACGGATGGAAATGCATTTATTACAACATCCGTCGTATACTTGTTGCTGGAAAATTCAATACTGCTACGTGCTGACGACGAGTATTCTTTGGACATTCTTGTAGATATTTTGTAAAGTTGATATTGTTTTTTGAATCTTTAATTAGAATTATGTTAATGAGAATTTTATATAATTTATGATCATTTCCTAGAATAAAAAAGCATGCAAGCAAAATAACAGAAAGCAAAGCATACAATAACCTAGTACTACGTCTAGCTAATGATGCAAAATAAAATCGAATTTTTAAGGGTAATTTTAACGTGTAGCTTTGCATTTCAGTCCAATAATACTGAGCAAAATCTGTAGAAGCCATATACTGCTACGAAATTAATGTAACAACAACATAAATCTGTGCAATCCTTGAAAATGTTCTTATCGGGCTAACCAATTTAATGAATGAAAACGTTTGGATCAATAAAGATTAATCAACAACACTAAGTTTACTCTATTAATACCAGCAACGATTTAAATAATTTCTAGAAAGACTGCGCAACTCATATGCTAATTACGACTTTTCAAGTAAGTAACTTTGTTTCATATCCTATAACCCATCGGAAAATTGAACTGCATGATATATTGAAAGATATAATTGATATACCAAATGAAAATATACCATATTCTGTTGTATATGATACTATACTGCAATTATATTCTACAGTTGAGCGCAATTTTGAAGAAGATAGTAAAGACTACCTTCTTGATGATGATAACGATTATAATGGCGATAATGAGCAATGAAAAGGCCAACTGACATTCATGTGGTGAAAAAAATATTGAGCAGAAATATAAGCAAAGGGCACTAAACACATCTAGATGCCACCGATATACTCGTACTAACGGTTACAATTAATCCGAAAAGATATTGTCTCGGACCCACGAACACTCTCATCTGTTAACTTGATAAGTTCTCATTTAAATGTATTTAGAGTCATGCCGTGTACTTGATAGTTTAACCTAACCGATAAGGCATGTGCTAAAATTACCCTATTAACCTATTAAAATGCGCTTAGTGCATCATTAAAAATAGTGCCCGCACCGAGTTTAACGAATTGTTCATGACTTTGTAAAATAATGATTAGCAATCAGTATTCGACTACGTTGAGGAAAGCATATGTTCTACTCAATGCTTGTCTTCGCTTTGTGGTATTGAATGGATTGCTTCTTTCGCATTTAAAGCGTCTTACAACGGATTGCATCGGACTACTTATGAAAGCTCCCTATGAAACGCTAAGGTGTATTTGAACCTATACTTGCGTTTCTGGCCTTTTATTCTTAGAAAATATCAATAAAGCTGAGTAGCGCCTTTTTTCAGGAAATTTCTATCATTTTACACAATTTTGTGATTTATAGTCAACAATATTTTCATAAATTCTGATTTCCTTAACGTTGCAGTAAGCTGGTTCTTTCAAAATACATCCTTATAAGACATTCCCATGAACCGATAGTTAAAACTAATTTATGACTTCCATTGAATTTTAGATCATGTATTACTAATTTAGCACACTTTGTAATTCTACGTAATTTTTTGTAAATATAGTTGTTAAAATCATGATCTAAAGAAAGATAGAAGTCACCTATCAAGCAGATTAAGATTCTAAGAAATCATTACCTAATGCATGCTAAGAATGTTTAAGTTATCAAAATTTCCCTTTAATATATACCTTATCGTAGCTACTTGACCCACGATTCTATCCTAGTAGAGATTAGTTCAGGTTATAGTTTGGTGGTTTCACAACCACCATGCATGATTCAAGGTAATTTTCCATTTGCCGTTAAAGTTCAGATTTTAGAATTGAATAATAAATAAATATTCAGTTAGTGAACCTATAAAATTATAGCATTTATCAAGTATCTTAATTACGTTTCCTGGCGGCATGGTAACAAAAAGGGATATCATTCGCCCGGACGCTAAATATATTTCCTTTTTTGTTTCGGATATATCTGTAGCGAAAGGAACCTAATCAAAAACCTATTTCCATAGTCGTTCTGAACAACGTTATTGTGAAATCTGAGTAAGCTCCGTGCACATCTTCAGTTCATTATCAAATAATTAATTTTATTACTCTATTGTCGATCTGAATTACTGCATGCGTTATAATCGTTTCTGAAGCTTCGTGCTTCGAAACATAATTATTATTTTGACATACAATTAATTTATTTTAATACGCTGCTGAAGTTTATATCAAAACGTGCGTACAAAAAGAAGGTGGTTTATTTACATAACGATTTTCATAGTGACAATCAGGCTATTACTACTTCACTTATGCAGTTAATTATCAATTAATGTATAATATTTTATATTTAATTTTCATTTTGTACATTGTACGTTGTACGTTATACTAACATCTTGATTGCACATCTCTCCTTTCATACAGAAAACGTCACTTTTTCATACTTGTTGCACATATAACTACAGTAAAACTCGATTATAACAAACTTGAGAATTGCAAGCATTTTGTTCCTTAAAAGCGATCGTTCACTGTAACAAAACCATTGAAAATGCACGATAACGCACTTATACAAGCTATAAATTTAAACCGGGTACAGATTTGTGTATAATCATGTGGAAATAATTTCTCTTCGACGCGCTTCACGTTGCATCAATGAGCGGAAAAGTAAACTTGTCGCTTATTTAAACGCGGAGAAGTGAAACATGGTTGATTTTAAGTGAAAAATGTATGAACTGTCCCAAATGAACAAACGAAGGCTAACTAAATTACTAAAAGTTCAGCAAAATTTCCGTAAATCTCCACTAACTCATGCAATGCGAAGCTCGTCGAAATGAAAATCTTTGCAATCCCTATTGCTTCTTTTAGTCGTACAGCACTGCAGAGAGAAACAAATGTTCATTTGAACACAAGAAATAAATCCCATGTAACATTTTTCTCTGTCCCTTGCGATGTCGCACCGCGATAAAGTACGAGGCAAGCTTTACGGAAGCTTTATTAAAGTTTTGACAATTCGGGAAATCTTGCGATGGTAAAACGTACATATTTCATGTAAATATGACTAAGATCACGAATAAATTGGCGTACATTTAAAAATTACGGTGGGCTGCGTTATATTTCACAAATGAGGGATAACTTTTACATGTCTGATGGAATTCTTGACGCGTATTTTAAGACACCCTTATCAGTATCTACAACTTTTGTCTAATGGAAGTAAATAAGTTTATTTATCTTCGTTGATTACTTCTCGAAATTACTTAGTCTTTTCAAATTAAGTTCGTTATAAAAGATCGTAAAATCTAATTTAGAATAATTAAAGTGCTCATTATCTCCGACCATTTGTTAAAAATGTGTTCATTAAAAGCAATCGTAAAATGTAGGTTGATAAATGTAAATCAGTTCGGGACTTTAAATTCTGTTCTTGTTTTGTATTATTCACGTGTACTGACAGTAGTTTCCGGATGGTAGCAAGGGGCTGTTGTTTTGCTAGAAATTGGTTTCGCAACGCAGAAAAGAGTGTTCCTAGTAGAGCACTACTTCAATCTATACGGAATTGAGCGTGAAGGAAAACCAAGTGTGAAGCTGACTGCAAAAAAGTATGGTAAGAGGTATCAGAAAACGTTTCCAAGCAACACAGCTGAAAAATTTTACCTTTCTGGTAGCGGTAACGCTATTGACAAATGACAATCATGGACATATTCTCCAGCGGGTGTTACAGTTTCTTACGGTAAATTTACGACGAACGTCTCTAAAATGGGATATCAGTAACACATTTGTATGGCAATTGCTTAAAGATACTGTTGATTTACTGCGTCGCATACAAGTTGGACGGTGTTTTACACAGGCGTATATGCAAGCAGGATAGTGTAATGTGCAACATTCCTGGACGTGGTATACAAGGACCCGGCATTTCTGAGCAATATGTGGTTCTTAGATGAAAGTTAAATTCTTTTGGACACCCATATCAATCGCCAGAAAACTCGCTTCCTCGTTATTGTCAAAAAACCTTTACACAGTCAACATGTTACAGTGCGGTGTGCCGTGTCAGCACATGGTATAGTGGGCCGATATTTGATTCAGAACCAGGATCAAGCCCTAGTTATTGTTACTCAGCAACGCTAGAGGAGGATTGCAATCACTCCATTTCTACAGGATGCGAGATCTTTCAGTCGCACCTGGAATCTTTAGTTTCCAATAGACATCGTAGAGGAGCACTTTAGGGAAAGCATAATTTCATGCGAGATATATTTCCCTTACTCCGTAAACCCACCTGACCTTAGACTGCTTGATGTCAACTTGTAAGAAATACTGTAGGAGGATGCATTTCATTAAAATCCACCAGCACGTACTATCCTTGCATTACGAGACGAAATTTTATCCATTTGCAGTACACTGTTCTAAAATCTACTCCAAAGTTACGAATACTGTTTACAGTAAGGTGCTTCTCAGTTTGAATATTTATTTTATAAATCATGCGACGGTCGACAATGTTTTATTTATTGCACTGTAGTTGTACTGAATATTATTAAATTCATTTGGTTTTAAAAGGTATATGATTTTAGTACTGTTTATTTTTGCGCATACTGTATTTGTTTTTAAATCGTATATTTCAAAATTTAGTATGTAATGTGTTTTATTTAATTTTCAAGAGTAGTGTATAAGATAAGCCATAAGACCAACTAAGAACAAATCATGAAACTAACGTTTGCTATTCTAATTCTGACATGAGTCGATCAGCGATATTCTCGAACCACTATATTTAGATCTGTCTGCGTAATTCTAAAAACAATTAACATCTCTTATATAATGACGTTCAGATAGTGGCGCCTGCAAATTTCACCTGCATCCCAAGTCTATATCTGTAGCGGCTTTCAGATTAACGATTGTCACCTGTTAGGGGATCTATGCCCCAAGTTCATATTGAACATTTCGGGGTACTTAGATAAATTTTTCTTATAACTTCTAACTTTCTTAATTAAATTTTCAATTTATGTATTATATTTAGAATGGAATGGTTTTAACTTAAATTAATTTTAAAAAATTCTGAATTTCACAAATAAATAGATAGGAATACTTTCAGGATCTTCAAATAATTAAGCCTTTAAATTTCCCCTTTCTTACTTTACAATACTTTTACACTCTGCGCACTTAGTTTCCGATATTCACACACTTTCTCGGTTTACGTTTTGTCTTTGAAATTTTTTAACAATACGTATGGTTTGTAACCCTAAAACGTCTGTTAAACATACGAGCAGCTTAAATTGCGGTGTTGATCTAATGTACGCGTTACATTAACAAACCAAATAGTTTATACTATAAAATTCATAAAGACGAGAGCAGTCACGGAAATTTTAATGAATCTACTCGGATTAGCTTGCAATTCGCCCTCTATGCTCGATCGGTATCTTGAATTCTAATCATCTTTCCTACTACCCTTGCAAGTTATATGTAAGAAATTAAACATTATTATAAACTATTAATATTGAAAGGGCACTGATGCTTACTTAATCTATAATTTGCTAAAGACTCGTAAGACCGAACTAAATCTAAATTAACAAAATTTAAATTATAACCTACATGTTTTGAGTGTACTTTCGTAAAACGAAGGTAATTCTACAGATCCCATCCGGTATCGTTGCCTATACTACGTAATTGGAGAAAAAGGGAACGTAGGTAACCCAAGCAGAGCTATTCGCGAAATGTCGTAAGTTTCTAAATTACCAAACTTAAGGGTTCGCTTTTTCTAATGCGACCAAAGGTACATACTTGCTTAATAATTACCTAGAATAACTTTTTTAAGTTTCTATATCGAATACCAATAAAGTAAATTTATTTCAACGCATTGCCTGCAATATGGTAGAGATTATAATGCCAAATATTTAATTTCTACATCTTAATACATTTTGTTTCCTCATGGGTGAGATAGCAGTCAAAGTACTTAAAAGGATTACGAATTCTGAACTTAATCAATAAGTACCTAGTTAGGGTTAATAGCACAGTATTTGTCAGTTTTCTTATTGCTTGTTTAATGCATCTGAAGTACTCCTAGTTTAACATAAATTGGGTACGTGCATCGGAACTCGTCGGTTATCTGATATATATGTAAAGATATTACAGAAGGCTTTAATTTTGCACATTTCATTTTTCTTAGATTAACATCACTTTATAAGTATTTTAAATCATTTAATATTAATATTATTATAATATTTAATTTACTTAACTAGAGTAAATGTGATATCTTTTAAACTGGCGCTTGAATGCAATATTTAAAAAATGGCGTTTTATACAGAATACCAAAAACACTTACTATATTAATTTTTGTATAATGTATGCATAAATACAAAGCAAATAAACGAAATCTGGTGGATTTAAAAGTCATTTTGTGTCAAAATGGAAAACCGAAATTTATTTAATGTGACCCAAATAGTTAAGCACTGGAAACTTACCGCTTATTGACTACATTATTATTCAGTATTAAATTCCGCGTTAGGGCAAATGACCTTAAATAAGGGGGTTTAGAACTGCAGTTGGTCGATTTCCGCCTTATTAAAACATATTACCACAAGATTACTTTCAGTTACACCTATTTCTGTGGGATATTTAGCATAGTCCACTTTTTATTAAATATTTTTCTTGAAATAAAACCTTCATCTTCAATTTTCATATAGCGTATATACGTACAAAACAACTATTAATATATTCGTTTATAGCTCGTTTAAATTCAAAACGGTATTGTAGGTATTATTAAAAATATATTATTAAGAGCGCGAACAGATATGCATTTCTTGCTAAGTAATACGTTCTCTATGAAACCTCCTGGCCAAATATATTTAGCTGAATAAAATATGAAAGCTGCAAATTTTGTTCGCCGTTTTATTTAAGTTAGCGCAATTTTACAAAATATGTTTTTAAAACTACTCTGTATAATATTGAATTTAAGTTTATTTAAAACCGATAGGTATATTGTTATATTTTTATTTGAGTTACTGTAATAATAGTTTTGGGTAACATCCTGTGTTTTTATTTAAATTAATTTAAAGTAAAAATAGTCGATTTTAATTTAGATAACTTATATTGCAACCAAATTAACATATTTTGCTGTTGTAAGCACAACTAAGAATTTCTTATTGTAAATTTTCTGTTGCATGATCAAAAGGCATCCTATTCCTAGCAAAATGTTTTAAAACTGTATCCTAATGCATTGTTTGTGTAATAGCCGATGTAATTGTCAAACAAAATCATATTTATATTTTCTAAGATTTACTATTGTTGCGGTAAATAAGAAGTGTCATCAATGTGCTTTATTTTTCAATGATAAAAGGGCGATTTCTGAACGTGTCAGCTAGTTTGAAAAAATTATAGTTAACGGATGCTGATTTCTCCTAAAGCCAAATATTCAAATATTTAATGAAACAGTTCCGTGGAATTATTGATTATTAAATCTCCATTTACAAAATCTAAAATGTGCTTCTGATATCATGATTTGCAGATTTCAATTAAAAAACCGTCTGTGTGAAATTTATTGCTTGTAGCTTAATATCATTGATTGCAGCGTAATTTTAAGCAGAAAACTATTCATACCGTTGTCTTCTATCGATCCAAGTGTTGGAGTTATTTGATTCATTCATCTAGAAGTTACATTTGTTACCAAATATTTTTCTGGAATGTTAAAATATATTCCAACTTAAAATCAGACTATGCAATAAACTGCCCCTTCTTCCAGTTTATTACGAATTTACCAACCTAACTACAGTTTATTCGGCATAAAAGTTGCACTGCGCATATGTAAAGTGGGGCCTAAGACGCGTCTAGTACCCTCCGAGCTAAGGACGTAGTCAATGTTCAGTAAACGTAAAATAATCTATTTCATTTGGTTATCTGTTATTTCGAAGGTTTATACAATTTTTCATTTCTCTTACGTATATGAAATATAGTATAGAGAGAGTCATGTTTTCGGTCAAAATTTTCGATGTCCAATTTTTAGCAGAAATACACGTTTTCAGGACTTCTGAGTCCGAAAAACATGTTTCTAGAAATTGGTCTGTGTGTCTGTGTGTGCATGCATGTGTGCGTGCGTGCGCGCCTGTGTCGTGCGTGCGTGTGTGCGAACGTGCCGGCGTGCATGCGTTTGTGCGTTGGTGCATGCGTGCGTGTGCGTGTGAGCATGCGTGTGCGTGTGCACCGTATGCGTGTACTTGTGCGTTTATGTGTGCGTGTGCATGTGTGTACGTGTATGTGTGTGTGTGTATGTATGTGTGAGTGTGTACCTATGTGGTCAATATATCTCGAAAACCTAACGGCGTAGATTAGTGAAATGCTATATATAAGTTTATTACTACCTTAGCACTGCCGTGTAAGAATTTTGTTAAAATCGAATGACCGGAAGTGCCACTTTACTCTTGTGATTTTTAGTTTTTTTACAATTTTTTCGAAAACGGCTAGAATAATTTTTTTAAACTCGCCAAGTTTCTTGCGCTTGTAATGCTATATTACATGAACCAATTGTTTTCTCTGAGAAAGTTCGTTGAAGTCGGTTATTGCAAAAATCTCTAGAGTTAAGCAAGGTATTGTGTGCCGAATAACTTAGATGGCTGACCGTTAAAATTATCTTCCTCAAAATAAAAATAAATAAAATTTTAATGATTTGTGTGCTTTATTTACATACTTAATTACTTTTTATTTAAATCTATAAGTTATTTTTGCTTTAAATGAGCTCAAAATTTAATTATAAAGGAAATTATAAATGGATGAATTATTTATGCTTTTAAATTAATTTTAGAGTTTACAATTTAG
>JAHWXV010929003.1:0-10119 GCA_024586415.1 Phrixothrix hirtus | reverse complement strand
AATTTTATTTATGGCTTGGTAATTGGGGATGTGCTAACCATCAAGACGTTAATCAAGTGATCAGCGTGATTCAGATTAAACAGCAATGAACCATTTAACAAAATGTTTATTAAAAACAAAAAACTTAACTTTTATACAATTCTATAACCTAGATCTAATTGTTTCGCTGTGTTCAGTTCTTTCATCACGGTTACCAATAAATTTCATACCTACATTTAATTTCTATGTTTATTATATACCAGAGTTCAATTTTAGCTTAAACAAATGCCAGAATTTTTCTCTATTTTTATCCCTAATTCTTTTCTTCTTACTTTTATGCATTACGCAGATTTTCGTGGATTTCTTAAATAATTTATTATTGTTGCAATTTGCTGTCTTGCTGAATTTGTGCGCCAGCAAATTCCGTACCCTGTTATTTCATATGACTAAACATTTATTCTGTACCAATGTTAACACAGATTTTTTTATGCAGCAATTTAATCTACATTGTTTCTGTTTGAAATACTTTTAAATAATTCTAATTTTAATTTCTAATTTATTGGTATTTCCTTATTATTTTAAAGTATTTCAGACATAAAGTTATATTTTACAGCTTGCCGGCGGATTTATATATTTTATTTTATTATTAATTTGTTTACTAATACTACAGTTTGGTTATTCGTGCACATTTCATTTTAAGAATTTACATTTTGCGGATAAGTCTGTCAACATTAATTTTCCGACCTTGGCCAGAAAACGTGAGCGTGATATTTTATTGGTTGTTAAATTTATTATTACGAAACAAACACATAAAAAGTATATTGTAACATGATATTTATGTAAGAGCACTTGTAATTTAGACGATCTTTATAATAATTATTTGAAATCTCCATGTATATTAGGTCATTATTGTGTCAATCACGATTTAAAACTATTCGGTATTCATCTTTTATAAAATTAAAAAATTTAAAAATATGATTTTTAATCTACCAATGATAAGAAAATTATGTACATTTTAAATAAAGTGTATTCGATTAATTCAAAATTTCATGCAAGTAAAACCCCGCTAATAGGATACTTCCAGTCAATGACGGTTACATTTATATAATGCAACGCTTTAAACCATTGCTGTCATGAATTTTAAAAAAATGTTCAATACTTCTGTCCTTATTTTAGGTAGGCAATTTGACATCAGCTTTTAGTACCATGATTCGTCCTCCATGTGACCTGAAATATAAATTGAGACAAAGGAAGTCTGCAGTTAGCCTCGTTTTGAAAAACGAGCCTCAATTGAATTTTTGATTGTGGACAAAGAAACAGCTGAACATTCACAAACGCCGATGTGCTATGTATGAAGGCTGTGCAGTTGATTGGAGTACAGTTGGTCGCAAGGTTCAGAAAGTGGTGATCGTCAGAATTCTGACACCAGTCCAGACAACGAAAGTTCTATTGCAGCTAACTAGCAAAATATTAGGATTTTCTAGGCTTTATGCAAGATCGGTTCCTTGAAGCCTCGCCATTGATCATAGAGTTCGGAGAAAAACAATTTGTTCCCAAGTTTTAGAGCGTTTTGAGTCTGAAGAGGAAACCTTTTTGTCTCGGATTGTTACAGGTGATGAAGTCTAGGCGCACTACTTTTAAGCAAAGACAAACATGCAGTTAATGTAATCAGCAATCATGTCCTTCGGCTGGAAAAATCATGATCACTGTTTTTGGAACATTAATGAATTGATTTTTATAGATGTGAACCCCAGAAGTGAGAATAAATTTAATTATTTACATCATGCCTTTCAAAGCAGCGCTTTGCAAAAATGTTCAGTACGACGATACACACCCTCATCTCAGTCTGAAAATCAGGCAGGCAATTACTAAACTGATTTGGACTAAGTTTCGTCATTCTCATCTAGCCACAATCTGGTGTGCTTGTGCGCATACGTGCGGGCGTGTAGGCGTGCGTACGCGTGCATGTGTGCGCACGACTTTAATGATTTTATTTAAATTGCAACACTGCTTACGCCTGTGATGCTCTTTTACGTGAACTAGTCGGTTTCTCTGAGAAAATTCGTTGAAGCGAATATCGAATTCAATCGTCGGAGTTAAGTAGCGTTTTGCGTATCCAGTTATTTAGATTGGAACCCTTGCCGTTGTCGTTCCCAAAATAAAATATAAATTAATATTCTAATGATTTGTGTTCATTATTTATATATCGAAGTATTCTTTATTTAAATATATAAATAGTTTGTTCTCTAAATTAACTTAACATTTGTAATGTACCTATACCGTCGCTGTGACTTTTCCTGTTGTGTATAATTAAGTCAATAAATTATGAGGCTAATCTCACCGCTTGAAACGGCATAGCTACATTAATTGTATTTATTTTGTTTATTTAAAATCGTTTCGTTAGACCTAATCTAACAAAACCCCCCGTATATAGTTTAGTTCATTATCATTTATGTAATTACCAAGCTTTTTAACAACCGTTTATCATATTTATTTATGTTTGCTTTTAATTACCATTTTTCATAATTACCGTTTAACGTATTAATTTATTTACTTGCTTTTAATTACCGTTATATTAATTAGTTATAAGATTTGATATATCTTAAATTTATTATGTTATTTTAATCAGAACAGTTCAAAATTCTTGACCTAAGTCAACGTTATTTTATTTGTGTAGGGCAAGGGATTTGAACTTTGTATATATAAAAATATGAGTGTTCTAAGTTTGATTAGATAAACGTACCTTAGTTTTGTATAATGATGGACAAGTTCACGTTAATTAAACTGATTTATATTAAATGAAATGTAGCTCATTCAGTCAAAAATCAGTTTTTATTCTAATCCGCCATGTTTCACATAACTTTTAATCTTGTTAATTAATGTAATTAATCCTGTATAATTATTTTTGTTATTTTTAAGCGTATGTTAGCAGTTCTCTTAATATCATTTCTAGTATTCCGCGCACGTTAAAATTACGCATTTAATGCTGTATTAATTTGTTATAAAATATTTTAATTATGGGAGTTAAACCAAAAGAAAGTTATTTCGCCTTGAATTTGGTGATAGCCGTTTGATATGTAAACACCGCTCGAAGCCGGATTTTTCAGAGACGTTTTCCGCCTTCGTTAGTTAACATCTCGTACGAGTAATACTTTACCAACATAGCTGGTAAAACAATTTCAAACCGACGAACATAGGTTAAATCTACACCATAAAAGAGTGGTAATTTTAATCCTGTGAATTATTGTAAAATTCCGTTTGCGTTGCACGAAATTGAAATCTAAAATAAGGAAATAGAACTTTTGCTACAGATCGTAGTGATCCAGAGTTTAAGGAACAGAGCGATCTGCCGTCATTTAAGGGTACTGATTTTCAGGGCCGTTAACCTGCATTGTACAGTTCAGAATTCAATTAAAAAATTTGACAAAACACTATTCTCGTTTAGTCAAGAGTCGTTAATAAATAAATACTTACATTTCGATCCTTCCTAAAAGTTAGACGCAGATATCCGCTCTGAAGCTGGATAAGTTCGCCTCTGTTGATACTGCATCCAGGGATTGCATATCGACTCTCCCCCATTAGGCAAACCTAGTTTAATTATGAACAATTTCACATTAAACGAGAATTACCTAAATTAATTTTCACCCGCGCTAAACACGTAATTAAAACCATCAAACCGAACTGTAAAACACATGTAATGAACGCAATTTTGAGATCCGCAAACAAAAAATCGATCGAATTTAATGAAAATATTGATCACAAAGGGCATTAATATGCCATCTACATTCAGTAAATATAAATAGAACGGGCGTTAACTAATTTAAACGTTAATACCCAAAATAAGTCCAAGAAACTTGTATAATTTAATTAATTATTCAAATAAATACTTTTCTTTGTTAAACTGTGTTATTTCTAAATACATAAAAATTATTACAAATAAAGGATTATATTATTAATATAATATAACCACTAAAAGTGTAAATAATTGCAAAATAAGGGTTTATAAATGTCAAAGTGTGCATACAATTCAAAATAATTAGTATATAAATATTTCTAATCAAAAATAAATTCAAACAGTCTGAGTAAATAAAAGTAAAGTACATTTCAAGGCTAACAGAATTTTATACAAATAAAGTAACATTTTTAAAAGGTGTACGCCTATTTTACAAACAATAATGGACCACAAATATTGTTCATAATTAATTAACGACAATTAAATTGAAATACAAGTGTTGTTTAAGCTAAATTACAACAAAATTCATGACTCCATTTCATATACAGTATGTACAAAATAAAAGTGATTAAGAAGCTTAAGTAAAAGTGCACCGAATTCATACTGAGAACAATCCTTGTAAACATTGTAGATGATTAAAGTAAGTTTTAAGTAAATAGTTTCCGAAGCATCCAAGTAGAGTTCTGGACCCATACTCCGACTCAAAAGCTAACTCGCGGTATTATTAATTCTGTTCAAGCCCCACCTGGATTCGTTACACATTTAATTATAATGTCGTAGTACATGTAAAAAATTATAAATGCATAAATTGTATATGATTTTAAATTAATTTTTGAGTTTACAGTGTAGGTGCATAGGAAAATAATTAACGTTAATAACTGCCATTCCAATTTAAAATAGGTACAAGAAAGTTGTGTGTTGTCTCACGCCGGATTTGTTCAATTTGTATGCGGATACAAAAAACTTTGATTTCTGTGATTGTTTTTGGTCCGATTTAAAAATTGCTGTTTTGAATTATGTAAGCTATTATACATTACAATTGTGATGCACATACGAAAATGTATACAATAAATTAAAAGAAAAACAATTAAATAAAAGTATTTGTATTTAAACTATTTCAAATTGATCATTGTCGGATGTATTTGGAAAAAGTATAAACAGAACATAAATTATAAGGGCGTAAATGATTATCTCTATTTTACAATGCAATTTCTCGTAGGCACGCACACTGAAAAATGTATATTGTGATTCATGACAACTCAAACTACCATGACCGGAAAACAGCCGACATGAACATTTGTCAGAATTACGAATACAAGAATTCAATGCACATTCTCGATTATTTTTACTGGGCATCTCTGCCTAAAAATTATGTTTAATATATTTTCCATTTTCTAAATATTACTTCTCTCCAAAATTTCATAAGAAATCGATAAATGAAGGATAGAAGGTTGTGTTATAAAACGTCGTTGAAGTCGACCGTTTATAACTTCAAAACTAAGAATTAGCGTTTTAAATGTACACATCGATGGATGGATGTGATGAAAAATCTGGTGTGAGACAACACATGACTTTCTCTTACACACAAATGATTAAATTATTATTTATGTTTATTTTGGAAACGATAATTATAACGGTCACCCATTCAAGTTACTGGACACGCGAAAGGCTGCTTAACTCCGGAAATTTTATCCGATAACTTGCTTCAACGCATTTTCTCAGAAAAACCGTTAAGTTCACGTAATATGGCATTGAAATCATAATAACCGTAGAAAGTTTTAAAAAAATGCTATAACCTTTTTTGAGAAAAACGCAAAAATAGCTTAAAAATCCCAAGAATAAAGTGGCACTTCCGGTCATTCAATTTTAACTAAATTCTTGACGTCTCAGGTGCGGATAATAAAAAACATAAATATAAAATGTCACTTTTATATGGTGTTTAGTTTTTGAGATGTATTGTTCACAGTTAATACTTTAAGTATTTCTGGTTACTCGAGTTTAGGAAATTTGTTAGAGAAACCACTTGGTTCATATAAAATTAAATGAAGTAGCTAAGAAATATATGAAGTTTTAAAAAAATCGTTGGACCTGATTTCAAGCAAATTGCCAAAAGTGAAAATTCGGAAAATATCTAAAAATGACAGAAATAAAGTGGAACTTCAGGTTATTAGATTTTCGCCAAATTCTTGATTTCGTATACAAAGGCAGTTATGACGACAAATATAAATTTTCATTTAACTAGGACTTCTAGTTTCATAGTTATTTTATTTAAAGGTAACGGTGAAGGTACTTCCGGTTACTCAATTTACAGAAATGTTTCTGAGAAATAACCTAAACTAGATAAAAGGTCATTAAATGGCTAAGAAATGCAATAAGTTAAAAAAAATCGTTAGCGCCAATTTCGAGAAAATCGCGAAAAACGAAAAATTCGGAAAATACCTAAAAATAACAGACATAAAATTGTACTTCTGGTTATTGGATTTTAACCAAATTCTTAATTTAGTATGGAAAGGTATATAGAACCTCAAATATAAATTTTCATTTATCTAGGACTTTTAGTTACCTAGTTACTTTATTCATAGTTAATGGTAAGAGTACCTCTGGTTACTTGTTTTATGGCCATTTTTCTGCGAAACCGTCTTAATTATATGAAAGGGCATTGCATTTTTAAGAAATACCGTAAATCTTAAAAAAATCGTTATAGCCGATTTTGAGAAAATCGCGAAAAACCAAAACATGACAAGAGTTAAACTGGTACTTCCGGTTATCGGATTTTAGTGAAATTATTGCAGTCGCGTGCGAAGATGGATACAAACTCAAATATAATATTTGGTTTATCTATGACATTTCGTTTTCGAGATATTCTGTTCACGCACGCACACGCACACACACACGTACACATGCACACACACGCGCGCGCAGGCACACACAGATCAATTTTTAAAAACTTGATTTTCGGCCACAGGGGGCCCGAAAATGTGTATTTCCACTAAAATTTCGACATCGAAAATTTTGGACGAGACAATACTTTATAGTATATTTCATATTGGTAAGAGAAAATAAAAATAGAAAACAAGAGAAAAATGTAACTATTTGAAAACACATTGGCTGTATATTTTAAAAAAAAATATCGTAAAATGACTAAAATCGTTTCGGTAGTATAGAGGGGAATCAAAATGACCTTACAAATATGGTGCCACTGTCAACTCCCCGCTTCCCAGTCATCGCCACTTCAAAGTCTTAAACAGCAATCCCCGCATGTAACAGCTTAAAAGCTCTTGAAAACTTTTTTCATTAATATAATACAAAATGCGATTTTAGGTAAGTAATTAATAACTGATTCAACAATGAGGTGTAACATTTTCAAAAAGGTATGAAAAGGAATGTCTATTGTTTTGTTTTTGAATTGTCATTTTACATTAAATACTATTACTCAACAAATCACTTAGTAAATGATTGTTGAAAATAAACTCGAAATTTAGGTTTAATAAAAGGAGTACAAATAAGTCTCCGCCGTTTTTAATAAAAAATTGGGCATTTATTGTGAAAGAACGGTACCTAATGTTTTATTCAAAATATTGTCCATCTCTAGCCACTACCGTTTCCCATTTTTCTGGCAGCAAACGGATACCGCGTCGGAAGAACGCTTCATCTTTTGAGGCTGCCGATGAATCAACCCAATTTTTGATATAATCATATGATGTGAAGTGCTACTCAGAGAGGCCATGTGCCATTGATCGAAACAGATAGTAATCAAAAGGAGCAATGTCTGGCGAATACGGAGGGTGGGGTAAAAATTTCCCAATTGAGTGTTTCCAAGTAGGTTTTGACCGGCGCCGCAACATATGGACGAGCATTATCGTGCAGGAGAATAATTTTGTTGTGTCTGGAGTAGTAGTGGGCACGTTTTTCCTTGGGTGCTCGGCTCAGTCTCATCAATTGTGTTCGGTAGAGAGCTCCAGTAATAGTTTCGTTCGGTTTGAGCAATTCATAATACACGACACCAAGCTGGTCCCACCAAATACACAATATGAATTTTTTTCCATGTATATTCAGCTTGGCCGTTGATGTTGAAGTATGGCCAGGCGGTGTCCATGATTTCTTCTTCTTCGGGTTATCGTAGTGGGTCCATTTTTCATCACCAGTGACTATACGATGCAAAAAACCCTTTCATTTATGTCTGGTAAGCAGCAATTCATATGTGAAAAATCGGCGTTCAACGTCTCTTGGCTTCAGTTCATATGGAACCAAATGTCCTTGCTTTTAAATCATTCCCAATGATTTTAAACGATGTTAAATTGCTTGTTGAGTCACTCCTAATGTAAATGCAAGCTCTTCTTGCATTTGGCACGAATCTTCATCCAATAATGCTTCCAATTCCGTGTCTTCGTACACTTTCGGCCTTCCGCTACGTTCTTTGTCTTCGACATCAAATTCACCGTTCTTAAACTTTTGAAACCACTCACGACAACTTCTCTCATTTAAGGCAGCCTCACTCTATACTTCTATGAGCAATCGATGCGCCTCAGCTGGCGATTTCTTCAAATTAAAGAAGTAAATCAAAAGTTCCCGCAAATGACGCTTATTCGGCTCAAAGCTCGACATTTTCGTACGAAAAAAAATATATGGTGCTGATACAAAATCATAAATATTTCAAGGTTATGTTGTTACCAGATGTTCAACCTAACGACATGACGTTTTACATTAGACAATTTTAACCATTACTTACTGGTGGCGCCATTTTTTGTAAAACGGCAGAGACTTATTTGTATTCCTTTTAGTTTGTTAATGATCTTTGAAATCGCCTGATACTTAGTTTTCAAAATCCAAATAAATAGCACTTGGTGGTTTTATTGTCCCGAAATTAGCTGGAGATGTGAACTTCCGGACGTAGGTAATAGGCTATCTTAGCTCTAACCGCCAATTTATACGGCCAAATTTATCTCTGAATTGTGGACTACAAGAGATGAAAATAGCACTGATTTAAGTTATTAAGTCGAATGTTTTTATTATAATATTTACATGTTTATATACAAATTCGGTCATGTGATGGTGATAAGTTTACAACGTTCATATACATGTTTTAATTGGAATGTGCATGTACTACATTCTTGTGTTATTGAGTGTAATTTACCTAGTTTCTATAGGCACGAGTTCATATTTCGGCATAATTGTGATACATATAAAGCTAAATATGACGATCGTGTGGTCAAAGTATCTAATTTACAAAACATCTTACATTTCCCTTAATGAGGTCTCCCTATTCCAATAACTGTAATTGATTGCTATTTTAAATAAATATGATTTCTAATTATATTAATAGATCTTATTTTTATCTAATTCTAAGAGAATATTTGTTTACAGAACGTACACATTATTATGCTGTTTATATCTAGTTTGTTGACTGTTCTTAAATCATGTTTCTAAAAAGTCAAGTTCAATGCATTTCTTAAGTTTCAAAAGCTATTTACACATATTTAGTTGATACTAAAGTTATTTTATATCTAAATGGATTGTTTATATCTTTAATTAAATGTTCATTATATTAATTTTAATTCCTAGAATTCCTTATTCATTGTAATCATTAATTATTCTAAATCCATTGCCCGTGTTTCTATTTTTACTTTCTCTTATCTTATATGAAATATAGTATTGTTTTCGACCAAAATTTTCGATGTCCAAATTTTAGTGGAAATACACGTTTTCGAGTACGAAAATCATGTTTTAAAAATTTTTTTGTTTTTTGAGATTTTTTCGAAATTAGCTCTAGGATTGTTTTAAAATTTACTATATTTCGTAGAAATTTAATGTCCTTTCATATAATCTAGGCGGTTTTTCATAAAATTTTCTGTAAACCAAGTAACTGGATGTACTTTCGCCGTTAAGTCTGAATAAAATAACTATGAAACTAAAAACCTTAGCTAAATGAAAATTTATATTTAAGGTCACGATGACCTTAGTGTGCTAAATCAAGAATTTGGTTAAAATAGAATAACCGGAAG
Organism: Phrixothrix hirtus; assembly: GCA_024586415.1. Taxonomy (NCBI): domain Eukaryota; kingdom Metazoa; phylum Arthropoda; class Insecta; order Coleoptera; family Phengodidae; genus Phrixothrix; species Phrixothrix hirtus. The sequence goes on along the minus strand of JAHWXV010929003.1, from coordinate 405 downwards.
TACCAGTTTATTTCTGTCATTTTTAGATATTTTCCGAATTCTTCGTTTTTCGAGATTTCCTCAAAATCGGCTCCAACGATTTTTTAAAAATCTATTACATTTCTTAAGCATTTAAGAGGATTTTATATAGTCTACGCGGTTACTCTGACAATGTTCCGTAAATCGAGTAACCGGAAATACCTTCACTATTAACTCTGAATTTAGTTTTGTATTAAGCAAGGGGTTTCTTTAATAAATTTTTGAAAATCGAGTAACCGGAAGTACTTGGAGTATTAGTTGTGAACAACCTAGCTCAAAAAGTAATTATTATATGAAAATCAAAAACTATATTTATGTTTTATATCTTCTGTATATGAGACATCAAGAATTTAGTTAAAATCGAATGATCGGAAGTGCCACTTTATT
>JAHWXV010928918.1:0-19175 GCA_024586415.1 Phrixothrix hirtus | reverse complement strand
TTTACGATCTGTACATTTATTGAAAATTCAAATTAAATAAAATAATAAATCAACAATATTCACATTTAAATATTAAAATACACAAATCCTAAAGAAACATCTAATGTTTACAAACCCTTCGGTCACTTCCCTTTGCAAGCTAATATCAGGTAGTAAACAAGAATTTACTGCAATTTATTTATGTGCATTAGGGAAAGAACTTTTGGTTCTTTCAAATTATTTATTCAAATTAAAACAGAATTTTATTTTAAAATTTAATCAACTAACATGAAGAACTTTTGCCTTTGTTCAATGTACGTTTTTAAAAGAGTTAATAAATACACTTATGGTTTAATTTTCGTTTCTATTTCCTTCGATGTTAAAATATTAGACTTCCATCTGGGTATTCAAATTCTAGGTTAGCTGTCTTTAAAAGCATTTAGGTCCCTTTTAAATATCCAATTCAAATTTGCGATCTTCTCTTAAGATTGCGCCTACGACCATTGGATTTGATTTTCCAGATACACCTTAGGAAAATTTAATTTATGTTGATATGTAAACTTCAGATCTTAATGCTGTCACGACCGATACATACGCGACACAAAGTAAGATTTGTCTATATTCCTAATTTAACGGACCTTACAACTTGGCTTCGCTTGATTGATTCACCAGCGGTACTCACTCGCACAAGAAGAGATAAGATAAGATGAAATTGCGTCCTCAGATCTTATATTAACATTCGGATATCCCACCCCTATATTTTCTATACAATGGCTGATTCCAGATTTCAAAATTTTTGGTTTCATGTTTGAAATAACGAACGTTAAATTTCTGTTCAAATCGAGGTTTTTTCTTTTGCATTTTATAATTTAGACCCCGGTTTCTTTTTATTACCGGCAAGTAGTACTCGCTTAGCGGTGTCTGCTCTAACAAATTTTATATAAAACGTTTTATTACATATTCCATTTTACATCCCAATGCTTTGAAGTTTTATTTTTTACGCAAATTTTAAAACTCACGCGCGATTTGTTTATTACGGGCATTTTGAACCTTGTAAACTTATAAATTTTTATAATCTGTGAAACTTAATATTACTGGTTATTATATATTACAGAAAAATTAATTAGAAATTTAATCTAAATGATAGTTTATTTAAATTTCTAATGTTAGAACACGTAATTGTTTACTTATTAATTATGATGTCTAACAACGCCCTATCACGTAGTACATGATTAATAACACTACAATAATATTAGTGGAGAAAAAATTCTTGTATCTTACTTTTGGGATAAGCCTCGAATTTATCACCACCAACCTTTTGTAGCAAATTATCAAATTTTGAAAGAAGGTTATTATTTTAAGAGCTATGATATCAACCATCTAAGTATTTAGCATGCCCAACCTTGCCTAGATTTTGAGATCGTTATAAAAATAAGTGGAAAATCATTTGTAAAGTAATAGCTTAAGTCCGAATCGAGAAAGATATCCGAAACTAGATTCACTCTCTTTAACTCCTGTAGTGGCTCTTATTTTAAAATTCATACGAGACTAATTAAATGGAGTAGGGCATATAGCTACTTTTTTAGAATCTAAAAGTTTTACAGGTAACAATTTCACTTTTTAATTTTAAATACCTACAGGAAAATAAAAATAATTTCATTTTGATAATTATCTAATTAACCATTTTTCAAAGAATTGAGTATGATCTACTTAAAGATGATTTAAAAGTGTTTCAAAATCATAATTATTACGTACTTAATTATTTAAAAATAAATTATTACCTTGAGATGACCGTAAATTTGTCCAGCATAATGTAATCCACTTTCCACAACAGGTAAATTCATTATGCGATCAACCGCTTCCAATTTTGGAAGGTTGTGTTGATTTTTTTTGCTTTTATCTTCACTCACTGTAATTAAAAACATAATTAGATAGGTACAATATATTTTTAAAAAATAATAAATATTTAAGTTTGTATTACTGTGTTAAAACGTTCTTACTATATAAAAAGTTTGAAAATGTCGAAACTGTTCAGCAAAATGTAAACAATAATACGTTTTATATTTACAGAAAACTGTTTACTTATACATTGTATTGTTAAAGCAGTTTTAGAGCTTTAAATGACACATTCGAGTTCCAGCTTGGTTGGGTTAATGGCCATAATCCGATTTTTGATATTTTAAGTCTTCGTGCGAATTAACAGGGCTAGAATTTATTATTTACATTTTTACATTTAGTTACTTCGTTTCATCTAATTTCTAAAATTACAGTTTTTAATAAATACTTTTTAAGTTAAAGGAATTGATTTATTATAATACGTTTAAACTTATGTTAGTTTTTATAATGCTGCATAGATATAAAAATATGTTAAGCAATCCCAATTTGTAGTACTAAAAATATAAAATTTGTAAGTATAACAATAATACAACATAGGTTGCATTAAATTTTTAAGATTTCATTAAATAATACGTTTTCAAATTGAAAGGGTATGTCTAGATTTTATACACAGCTTATACAACCCAAAATGCGACAACTAAATATCAGTAATTATTTGCAATTGGAATTAAAGATAAAGAAATCTATATTCTATTGGAAGATCTAAAATTTGTCTAAAATGTCATTAAACTTTAAATAGTGTAAAATATTTTGTTTATTGTTACTTTTTAAATATATAAGTGTAACTAGGAGGATTATTTAAAAAATTTAATTGGAACTGCTAATAGTTGGTTATAGTATGTTGGGTTGCATAACCTACGCAAGGAAGTATGACCTAAAACTGAATTGTTTAGTAGGGTAGTAACATGCTTGAAATTAACAATCCATGTCAACAGTTAAAGTCAACAATGCAAGTTACAAATATGGTTTTAGTATTAGAAAAACAGTTTAGGAAATAGTACATATTAATTTAAATGTGTATGTTAAGGTGTTACCCATTTTTAAATGGGTTTCATTAGCACAAACAGAAAGCAATATATTTCCTCTTTTTATTTGTGGAAGCTGAATTGATAAATTGAGTTACTTTATTTTTTTTTCTACGAACAGCAAGTTTAACAATTTTCCAAAACTTTAAGAAATAAATTATTACTGTTGTCTTTAATGCAAATTTACGTTTAAAATTTGTTTTACTAATTTACCTCATCATAATTTATTAATGTAATAGTTTTTAATGGATACGAATATTTATAATTAAATTAGGCAAGGAAAAATTCATATAATAAATATAAAAATCAAATAAAATTAATTTAATAAAAAAAGAACGAGTAATAAATAAAACAAATAGTAAAAAATAAAAATCAAAAATGGGAAGAATAAGAAAATCAGTAAGTCAATACATAAACGCCTTTTTAAAACGGAAGAATATAATCCTATGCTGGTACCACAGATTCATGCTGTTTCTTTACAAGATAAGCAAAGGAAACCTATCCACTTTATAACCTATATTTCTATATCCTTATTCTATAACAACCTCTATATTCCACTACTTTCTACAACCTAATCCTACTATCATCACTAGCTCTTGCTCTCTTACTATTTTTCTCTATTTTACTCTACCTCTACATAGGCATTTCTTCAGTTTCTACCAAATTTATACACTGCACTTGGTATATTCTCTTTTTTATTTTGCTCTATATTTTCATTTCTCTTAGAACTTTCTCACAACATGCAACCAGCACTTTCTTTTGCACCATTTATTTTGGTTATATAAATAATTTTTGGTAAACGGTTTCTATCCAAATATGTCCAAAGCATCCTGCACATGTTAGATAGAGAATATTGCGCTCCACACTCTTGCCTTACCCAAAAATTAGTAACATTATCCCTCAGCATCTTATTAAACACACTCATTGAAAACCTTATGTGAATTTAATTTATCTTGCCTTACCCAAAAATTAGTAACATTATCCCTCAGTATTTTATTAAACACAATCATTGAAAATCTTATGTGAATTTAATTTAACTTGGTAATGTGCTTTCTTAGGTTGACGTTAATGCATTGTTATATACAGCCTGCTTCGTCTTTATACTCAAACATCCATTATTATTTATTAACCATAAATTACCAATCGCCCCCTAAAACGATCTACCAAGGTACACGAATTCTTTGACTTGCTTTTTTATTTCATCAGCTGCCCTAATTTTTCATAAATTCACTTTCAATTTTATACTTCTGCATGCATTATTCAAACTGTTTAACATCTTTGCAGTTTATCAGCGCTTTCAGTATCATCAACATATTGCAAAACTCTCATTTATCTTTCACATACTCGAACACCATTTGACTTTTCGCGCGCAATACTCACAAATTTGTACTACGCCTTGCTCTACGTCAAAATACCTACTCATTCCATTATTTACGCATGCTCTACGTTCACCGTACATAAATCTCACTACATTCAAAGCATAACTATCTACATCATACTCATCAACAACTTCTCACATCTTTTTCTTTCCACAGTATCATACGCTTTTTGCAAATCCAGAAATACATTATACACATTTTTCTTGTCATTCAAGCTCTTCTGTATTATTTGCTGCAATGCAAACATCTGATTTATACAACTCTCCACCTGCCTATAACCATCTCAAATATTATTTTCAGTATGGTACTCTGTTCATAAGTATTTTTCCCAATAATTTATCAGGTACATTTATGTAAGTTATTCCTATGCAAGACTTGTACTACTTTCCCTTGAGTATTAGTACGATCACGAATTCCTTCAATCTTGTAGTATTTTGGTCATTCTAAAGTGTAAATTAAAAAAATTATATAGGCATTCATACACCAAAACACATCCATTTCAATTGCAATCTTTCGAAGTATACATGAGAACTTGCTCCTTAATATTTTTTAATAAGCTTTTGGAACACTATATGCAAGAGATAACAACTATAAAAAAATGCAATGCATCCTTTTGGTGAATGTATAAAGTATAAGTGCTTTGGAAGTTTAGTAGGATACGGGGTAATGGAACTACAAACTACTTACATAATAGCTGACATCCAATGAGAAAAGAAACGTAAGGCAGTGTAGATTGAAATGCGTTTGCATTCACTCGCTTAGAATGATTTAGGTTAGGCATTTTACCTATAAGAAAACTGTCACTAAGAGATAATAACCATGTGAAATAAGTAAATCAAATATTTCTCATTTATTATAAGTGACAATAGAAATCGTATACAAGGAGTATGTAATATAACAGTATCATTTTACATTAGAATACTTTGTGCATTAACGGCGTAAAGTAGACGTTTATGGCCCGTGATATTGGCTGAAGGTTATTACTCATAAAGTGCCAGAAACGCTTCTTGGGCCAAAAATACACATAAGATTTTGTACATGACCGAACATTAAAAGTGTATTTTATAAATAAGTTTCCCAGGTGATAATTGCAACTTTATGGCGTTGTTTGTTTTTGTGGCTGAGGTTGCGGGATTCAGAATTTCCCTTGGCCCTCTTGGACTAGAACTGTCATATAGTCATTTCGCCTTGCCTGCTAGAATTTTGCCGATTCTGGAGGAGTTTCACCGTCAGTAGGGATTTTTAACGTGCCAAACATCACATTGACACGGGACCTACGATTTTACTTCCTTATCCGAGAAGAAGGCATGTTTTTTAAACTTTTCCCCGCTGAAAAATTTACCGACGGGTTTGAACCCGTGTCCCTTGAATGCAGAGGCAAACACGCTAACTACTACACCAGTCGGGGCCGGCGACTTTATGGCGTACAGGCAATAAAGTAACTTATAGTAGCACTATAATAGTTCGCGCACATCAAATTTGCACTTAATACCCGGAAAACTTCTTTATAATGTACACTTTGATTCCCGGTTGTAAACAAGAGTTATTTAATTTGAGTCAGTCTTTAATTTTAATTTTAAATTATTATCTTCTTGTTTCAAAAATGTCTAAATTATTTTATTTACAAAAATCACATTATATTGATTTTTATTACATGCTTTTATGTAACTCACTCTGCCCGTATGGATCAAATCAATTTTTCACCCATTTCCCGATGTTCAATTGAGCTGAAATTTTGCATAGTCATCTATCTTCGATGACAGTATTTGAATCAATCATTAATGATTCATTATTAATCAATGAATCAATCATAAATAATTCATTTCAATTAATGCAGTTTTCTTTTTAGGTCATTTCGAAATAAAAGCATGTTCTAAAATATTTTAAATTAATATAAATGTTAATTATGTATCCTTATATAAAATATTGTACAGTAAAGCTGTGAAAGTCGTTTACCACCATAACATACAAAATTGGCTACACAAACGATGTTGCTGCGCGAAATTTGTATGGAATGTAGGAGAAATTGGGGTATGATTATACCCTAAACTCGTGCGTTAAACAGAACCTAGGCTCATAGACATTGCTTGTTTAACGCCAATAGATAGTTTATGATAATTTATGTACTAAAGCACATACACAAAAAGCTATGCTTCCTTTGATAATGAAACTTTTCAAGGTGTAAATATTACAATTCCAAATTTGTTTTCTACCAAATTCATGCATAAAACGGAAATTAATAATGGATGAAATATAGTATATCTACAAATAATTGTAAATCTTTAATACTAGACACACAACAATATTAAAATAAAATAATTTGCAAACTTGAATCTTTTACTAAAATTAGAAACGACAATACTAGTTATTTTAGTTTTTATCAATACATTAATGTTCGATACAAAAACCCACCATAAAAATACATATTTATTACTTAGCCATCTTAGCTTTCAGATATTTTACGAAGAGCAATCTTCCAATCCTCTTATGTTATAAATACTAGTAAACGTATTTTTAAACTAATTATGATTGAAGGTATTTGTTCATTGATTAACAACATGATTATAAACTATAATTGTTATAATTGCATGTCAGTTGTAGGGGATGCAAGTAATCGTATGTTCTTATCTTCAGTTTCTGTTAAACCTACTTAGTTTACGGACATACGTGTGTTTTTTTACGTAGAACTACAGGGTGAAAATATGCTAAAGACATGAACAATAATTCAACATTTCTCATACTTTTAGCGAATTTTTATGCTGCAATTGTACGTGAAAAAACTTAAATTAGCTGAAAATAAACAATAAATGTTAACATTTTATTAATAATTGTAAAAATTTTAATTTCTAAGTGAAACGTGGTGTTTGAGTTATCTTCGTAATTTAGAACTAGTGTTAATGATTTTAAACTAAAACTTATTTGAATGTCTTCGTCTGCAGCGAAACATATTGTATTATACAGAGTGTTTCAGATAATATGACATTCCTTTTAAGGGCTGTAAGTAGACCCCACAGATACCACATTAAACGTAAAACTAAAAGCAATATGGATACAAAAAGTCCTTTTTTCCTAATTATAATTATAAATAAATCATTCATAAAATTATAACTGACCTACCTAACAGTATCAATTTACAGTAACATACACTTTTACAGCTGTAGCAGGCACATTGCGATTTGTTGACTGCAATAAATAACAGGATGAAAGGGGATTACCCTTTCACACAATTGAAAGAATTTAGAAATAATGTATACAATTTTTTCAACAATTTTGAAGAAGTTAATAATAATAAAAATAGAGTTTAGTCATGCATCTTACTAAGAAAATGTGTTTAAATTTAAAGACAGATTAAGCAATTATTTATTGAGATTTTTTAATTTTAGGCCTAAAAATCGATTTTCATTTCTGAAATTGCGTGACCATCCTAAACTTAAAATAAAAGTACTTTAAACACTTTTAATACAATGACTGAATAAAAGTTAGCTTTATGCTGACCTCATTTAAATTATTATTGACTACGCCGTTTTTTAGACAGGGAAAAACTTATGGGTTAATTACTTGTTGAGAAAAAATTGTTTTTTTTATTTCATCATAAAATACGTTAATTTAGATGAAAATTTAACTGTTTGTTCGTTTAAAATTTCTACCAGGAACAAAATTGATATTACAAAACTTACCGTTAAAATATCTTCATGAAAATGATCAAATAAATCACCATTGTTTTGAATACATAACTAAGTACGACTTTGATGGATTTTTTATTTTATTAACATAAAAGCACCAATCAGTTAAACACGGTGTAGATGGGCACAATTTGCAATATCGTTTTTATTATTAAAACACTAGTTAGTCAATGAAAGCATCTAGTAACTGATGGAAATGTGTATAATTTCGTTTATCAAGCTATCGGTTACTGACATTTAAAAAGGTGTATCATTTTATAGTCTTGTTTTTATGCGTCTCTTTCAAAAGCTAAAATAAACACGTACAATTCTGCTCTACTACGAAAATGTTTATTTAGTAGAAAACACTTACCATATTTGAAAGCATGTGCATAGTCGACCCGTTATCATTAAAAAAAAAGAAATTTTCAGTATTGGTTTTGCTTTTAATTTTATGCTTATTGGGGTGTCTATAGGGTCTGCTTTCATCCCTTAAAAGGAATATCATATTATCTGAAATACCCTGAATGTATTCTTTGAAACATTTAGCTTAATTTTTTTATAGGTATCTAAATATTTGTTGAAAATTGCCTCCTTATTTGGTTATTTGGTTGGTAACCATTGAAGAACGCATAGAGTATTTTTATTATCTACTAAATAATCATAATCTTAAATTTTACAATGCCTACGTTTAGAGAACAGACATTTGGCGTTATAAATCATTGACAGCGAAAGTAAATTTTATGACAGAAAAACGTTATTAATTACTTTTTTGTATTATAAACTGTATTTTTATGTAAATGATTATAACATCTGTTGCCCTTTAGAAATTATTTTACGGTTCATAATAATTACATAGATAAAAAGGTAATATCAAATTACTAAAATTATAAACAGAATGCAAGAATCGTAACCCTCTCTGTTTTTACTTGTATACTTCAGATTGTACTTTATTAATTATTATATAATTACTGACCGGTACATTTTTTGTCATTTCTACAAAGATTGCTTTGATTCATTCTAGTTCATCTACTATATAGTATTATTTTAAATAATTCTATTTGATGATTCCTTTTAATTTTAAAAATATCCGTAAATTATCAAATTTTAATGATAAAAGGCTTCTGAGGTTTAGTTGGTAAATTAATAACATCCATTAGCGTATCTTATCTTTTTAAACAATAAATAAATCTCAAATCTTTTAATGTGTACAAAATAAATTTCCCTTAAATATTTTTACACCGCCGGGATTAAAACGCCACATTTATAGCGTTTCCGACTTATATGCACTGCATAAGTGTGGCGCATATTAGCTGCTTTCTATTTATGAAAAATAAGGCAAAACCTACGAAAACTGCATAATATTGTACTTTTCTTTGTAAAAGGATAACGGCTGATGTGCACTGAACTGGTGTAATGCAGAAAATAGGAAACGCTATTATTGACTTGCTTCCACGACTAAAGCGACGATTTTACTTTAGTCCCAAGGAAGCTAAAGTAGATTTAATCCTACATCAACAAAGTAAACCCACGGCAATAACAAAATTTAACAAGTTAGAATTACACGTTGCAGAAAGCGTCACTATAGAGTTTCGCAAATAAAATTAAATAGCATTTTCCGCGAAGCATACAATGATAAATTGATAAACTGTCAATGTTAAAATCATGCAATTTTACATTCTTCAACTCTTTTGTATCAAATTTTTTGGAAGTGCGAAAATAATATATATTCTTAAGGAATAGAGTGCTTTTTAATTCTTCGAGAGATTATTTCTCTCGTTATCGTTCAAGAAATAAACTTTCTCGGAATTAAAGGAGGCACTTTAGTCCTTTATATAATAGCTTCTAGTTTAATAGAAAACTTTTATATTAGTTATTGGATAATGTCTGGGACCATTTATCAGTTATGAAAGATTTTTGCTTTTCTAGACATTAACGTTGTAATGTAGTCAAAGCGGGCGAAAAGATATTAAATAAAGAAGGAAATAAATTTTAAACAAGTAAAACAAAGATGTTGAGTAAATAGAAGATTTTGAAATTCATCTTAAAAGTTTTCCGTGAATATTATTTTAAAAACAAAGAAGAGCAGCTTTCCATCCACAGTGTGTGGGAATTGATAGAGTTGATATTAAGAGACAGATTGTTCAGTAGATCGAGGTTCTATAATAATTTAAATGTTAATGGCTATTATTTAAGTGAAAATGCTAAAGTTTGTTTTTAGTAAAAAAAGTTAGTTAAGAAAACTTGGTAAATTATGTGATAGTTGGGGAGATCTTTCACAAGCCTACAAGTCTCCACAATTTCTCCTAAGAGAGCTTATAATTTGTTAATGTTTTCTTTGCCACTAGAATAAGCGTATCATCTAGCTGACTAGTGTAATTAACGAAAGGGTGACGTTAAAGTTTTAACTTTACAGTTCTTGAATTTTTAATGGACTATTTTATAAAGCACCTTTCTGAACGATACAACATAGTAACGTCAATTTTATAAACGTTATAATTTTAAAAAGGAATGAATAATTTAAATTCTCTACTTGTTTATGATTTATAATTGTTTTTTAAATATACTGTTGATGACCCTGATAGAACCAAAGAAGATTAAAAAAAATAATTGTTCAATAAAAATAGTACATTTACTTTTCTTACCCTATATGTAATATAGGTGAAATTTTAGCGGAAATACACGTTTTCGGGTCCTCTGAGTATGAAAATCATGTTTTTGGAAATTGGTCTGTGCGTGTGCGTGTGTATCTGAACACGATATCTCGAAAACCAAAAGTCCTAGATAAACAAAATTTTATATTTACGTTTGTATTGGACACGTGACCGCAACAATTGCACTAAAATCGGATAACCGGAAGTGCCACTTTATTCTCATTGTTTTTTGATTTTTTGAGTTTTTCTCGAAATCTAGGCGGTTTCTCAGAAAATTTTCCGTAAATTTAATAACCGGAAGTACTTTTACCATTAATCCTGAATAAAATAACTACGAAACTAAAATTCCTAGCTAAATCAAAAGTTATATTTGAGATTATAACCAACATTTTGGGCAAAATCAAGAATTTCGTTAAAATCGAATAACCGGAAGTACTATTTTAGTTCTGTCATTTTTAGATATTTTTCAAATTTTTAGTTTTCGGCGATTTTCTTGAAATCAGCTATATCGATTTTTTTAAAACTTAGTATATTTTTTAGCTACTTAGTTCCGTTTTATACGAATCAAGCAGTTTGTCTAATACATTTTTGAAAATCGAATAAGTGGAAGTATTTAAAGTATTAGTTATGAGCAACATATCTCAAAAACTAAACATCATATAAAAATGAAATTTTATATTTGAGTTTTTTACCTTCCTGACATACGGCTGCAAGAATTTAGTTAAAATTGAATGACCCAAAGTGCCTCATTATTCTTGCGATTTTTAAGTTTTTTACGTTTGCTCGAAAACGGCCTCAACAACTTTTTTACAGCCTACTACGGTTATCATGCCTTTGATGCCATTTTACATGAATTTGGCAGTTTCCCTGAAAAAATGCTTTGAAGTGAGTTATCAGAAAACATCTCTGGAGTTAAGCAGCGTTTTGCGCGATCAGCAATTTGGGTGAGCGACATTTGCAATTATCATTCCCAAAATAAACGCAAATAATATTTTAATCAATTGTGGATATTTGCATATTTGCATACGTAAGAGAAATTCGTTTGTTGTTTTACACCAGATTATTTTATGATTGTATTGTTTTTGGCGAATTCTTGGGAACATTCGCCATATGTAGTAAGTTAACCTTGTTTATTGTTCTATTATGCACAATATTTAATGTTTATATTCAGTGTTATAATAATTAGTCCTTCATTTATAAAATAACATCACTTCAGTGTAGAGCACAAATATTAATTTTCTAAAATGGGGGAGTGAGAGTAAGACAGTAAATACAAGGAACAGGCTACACACTGGGATTGCTACTATAAAAAACATTCGGTATCTAGTGTCCATCAGCAGTTTACTATTTTATAATGTTTTTTATGTCCTTACACTATTTCAGGTGTTAAGATTTTGCAATCAGTATTTGAAAAGATCTGCACGGCAGTCAGCTTCGTCTTGTTAAGTACCTTAGTCCTGAAGGGAAAATAATTTCCCGAAAAATTGTAATTCTTTATAGAGAAATAGTTCTTTAACATATAATTTTGACATGGCAGAAGAAGTATAAATGTTTAGTTAAAAAAGATTTTGTGGAATTGTGCTCTTCTCTAAATCATCAATCTTTCAAGTATAAATATCTGTATGAGTAAAAATAAATATAAAGAAGTCGCACTTGATGTATTGGTTAGCATGTTTGTCTCTACGCTCAAGCGACGCAGGTTCAAACCCGATTGAGGTCGGTAGATTTTTCAGCGAAGAAAAACTATAATAAACATGCGTTTCTATCGGATAAGGAAGTAAAATCGCAGGTTTCTGTTCAAACGGCCGGCGGGTGAATTCCAGGTTTGGCAAAATTCGAGTAAATATAGTGCTGAAGCTAAGACGGCCAAGAGAATTTATGCATTTCGAAGTTCATCCACAAATCAAAAAAAATAAGTCAAATTTGGAGAATAAAAAATGAATTTAAGTCTGTTTTTCTATTGCTTAGATTTTATTTAAACAGAATTTATCAAAAAATTTACGCCAACTAGGGCTGGTTTTGCATCTCTTTTGAAATGTATCTGCTTTTTAACTGATTTAGATACCATTAGACGAGTTTTCGTGTTTACCAGGTTAACTGTTAGATGGTTATAGCAGGTTACGGATGGTAACCCGAAAATTTAAAATTTGGTAACCACTTGTAAGTCAACGCCAAAACGACAAAGGAGTGTTTGGTTACTATAAGATTTTTTAACCTCAAAACTCATAGATGTGGTACTACAAAACCGTGAAAAAGATTAGGTGGGGTCAGCTGACGGTAACCCGATTTTATAACGTATATTTAACCTGGTAAGAAATTGCGATGATACCGTTACCAAAATTCGAATAACTAGGTAACAACATTTTATTACCTGGTAAATTCGAAAACTCGCCTATTGTGTTAACAATGACTAGCCTAGAAAATAACGGTAGAATAAATTTAAAAGACGTAAAGACCGGCTAAAAGTAGTACCTGAATTATACAGGGTTGCTTTGAAATACTTTCAGATATTTTAACTGATTATTCCTTATACCCCATATATTCACAAAAAAATAATAAAAACAATTAAACAGCTTTAATTTGGGTACAATCAAATTTAGAAAATTCTTCGAAAACTTTTTGAGAACTTCCGATTTGCACTATGTATTGTCACAAACTTTATACCAGTTTTCTATGACATCATTGTACGCTTGTTCCAGTTCTACTCATATTACAGGTCATTGCAATGTATATTGATGAACATTCAGTGTAAATGAAATTCATTAAAAGATTCCATTTTGATTTATTAAATTAGATTTGGATAATTGTGCACGCTTTCAAGAATGTTTATTACCCACTTTTTCAATACTTTTTGTGGAAGTAAAAATTATCAAAAAACGGTAAAAACTTAGTTATTAAGAGAAAATACCGCATATTTTATACAATTAGTTTGTTTCTTTTCACTATTTTTAAACTAAAAGTTTTATTGAAAAAATAAAAACACATAATATCCAATTGGAATGCGTTTTTGTACCTTTGTTAAAGTTTGAAAAAATTGGAAAATAATTATTAGCTTTACGTAGATAATTTGAAATTATTTATTATTCAATTTCGGAAATATTAAAAAGAAAAATAAAAAGGGGAATTTTCTCTTGACAGGCAAACAACCTTTTAGAATTAAAAAGGACTTATCTGAGTGTTTTACGGGAATCCCAATTCGTAATTTCTTTTGTGAAAGCTATCTTGAAACAACTGTATTAAATTTAAATGTTATCACTAGTAATTATTTGTTTGTAAATTAAACTATCTCTATTGATTTTAATACAAATCCTGAATGTAATTTTTTAAGAACATTTGCATGTAAAAATTATTTGTGGTGGTGTAGGTCAAGAACCCATTTATTACTAAATAAACAGTGTGCAATTCGATATGTTGTTTTAATTTGTTATTTCAGCAAATAGATTCGTAGTTTTGTTGACTGTTTGTAACGAATTAATTGTGAAAAATTCCAGCAGTTCATAAAATGTTTTCAAGTGCAAAATTTTTCAAAAAGGGCATAATGGAATTTAATAACCTGATAAATGTCTCTTCTAATACGTAGGGTTGGCCGTTATAGTTTCAACACATATTTCAAAGCAACCCTCTATAGTAATTGAAAAACAGTGAGGAATAAATTATGTTTATATAAATTACAAAATTATTTTTTAAATTTATAATTACATTTGTTTCCATTGAAATTTGTTATAAAGGTATCACATCTGTTTTTAGTAACGGATGTCTTCTAAAGATAAAATTTTTGTTTCAAAATAATTAAGGGAAAGTATCAGTACGGATAGAAGGGTTCGGCTTTCCTACCAAGATATATTTAGTGCTTATATACGGTGGTAGCTAGAAGTTCATTACCAATTTCAGGTGCAGTAGTTTCATCTTAGTGTGAACGTGAATATGCACCTAAAGGTGATGATTGCCTTTTTATCTGCGAGCGATGTTTTAATATTAAACTGAAAATAAAGCTGTTGCAATGTATTGCATTTTGAATACTTTTTCAAAGTTGTTGCAAAGATATCTGTATATCAAGTTGCTTAAGTTGTTTTTAGTAAAAGTAATTTACTTGAATTGTCTGAAACGTTAAATTTTACCCCTTTCAACTTGTTGTTATTTCTGTAGTTTGAAGATGTAAAAAACTCATAATCTTCACGGAATTTTTGAATACTATGGGGCATTTTGTCGTCACCATTTCGACTCAGTCCTCATTTTGTCATGTCATCCTGTCATTAACCTATTTGAGTAATTAAACAGGGTAATTCTTAATTTACGCGAAAAACTCGTGGAAGTGATTTCTTAGAGAAAATTAAGGGAGTTTTTTCAAGTTACGTTCCGTCAAAGGAGGCGGTTGAAATTGCTTTTTTATTTTTTTTTTCAAATTTAAAAAGTTACAAAAATTAAATTTGGTGAACATTTTCTACTGATATGGAGGTTATTTATCTTTATCTTTTCAGTCTTCCTTTATTAGTAAAAGGAGTTCAAAGTGGTAATCCCTATTTGATTTTCTATTAGATATTTTGTGCGCAGAAATTTTTTGTTCAAAACTAATCCTTAGAAAATTTGGCTCAAGAAACTTTTTGTATTGTTTATTTTTTCGCGAAAACAACGGCTTTTGAATCATAAAATAAAATACGTTAGCGTTTCTATAGTAATGTATAAAGTTGTTCGTGATTCACGTTTAGTTTAGTTAGGCCGACAACGCTCATAATCGTGATCTCCTCGCTCACTAGATTTAAATTGTTTCGTAGTCATCTTAAATATTTCGTTTATACGAACTTAGTGAAAATGTTGACGAATACTTAAAAATAATTCGAAACTACCCCGATATTTTTTTAACGCATTTAACAATCAGTGTTTTCATTTTCAACAATTATTATAAGTTTAGTTTCTAATTAAATATTATTTCATTTATTAGGTAAAATTTTATAAATTTATTATTAAATACACTGTTTAAAACTGTGCACTTTTGGACATACTTATGTTAATATAAACTTTTCTTCTAATTTTCATATATTAGGAATCACCCTGTATAATACTAAAATAGTGGAATTGCTAAAGAATAAATTTGATAATAAATTACGCAACAGTTAATTGTCGTCGGTAAATGACGACGATTAAATGAGACTGCTCGAATACTATACAAGGTACTGTTAAATTTGGAAGAATTGATGTGTTATATTCAAATAAAGTGTATAACTTTCTTTTATGTTTTGTTGCTTAAGCTGCTAATAGTTTTTGAATTATGTGAGTCGTTTGATAAGGTTGTACAAAATTAGAAAGGTGACGTCTCCGCATTGATCTCGTGACGCTCTCACATGTTTTAAAGGTACGTACGTCAGATTTTAATCAGATTCGGCGCTTACTCTGTAGTTGGCAGCCGTTTTAGTCGGTAAATTTAGAAAATTGTGTTATGTGTGTTGATAAAATATTATTTTTGTTGATAGGTAATATGGTAACCTAGACTTGATAAATATTATGGTGAATCTGCATCTCTGCTTTGGTTTAATGATTTTCGTTATGATCGAATGAGGATAAAGGAAGCGGACATTCCGGTCGTCCTACTGAAGGCACTATGCTAGAAATTATTGAAATAAACCATGAAATGGTTATCAAGGATAGAAGATTTAAAAGTTCCTGAAGCTAGTGGCACCTCATCAGAGTGTATGAATATTTTGATATTATAAAGCTGCCGGTAAGATGTATACTGTGTTGTTAATTGATAAAAAAAATGTATTCGAGTAAGCACTTTGAAGCGCAATCGGGAGCTGTTTCAAAGAAATCTAGACGATTGTTTCCATTATTTTGTAACAGTTAATGAAACATACATACATATTACATGTTGAATAAGTCTTCTGGGTATTCCCTCGCGTAAGTCTTTGTCGGTTCTGAAAAGTACCTTGGTGACGAAGTTTCGGCAGATTCACATTTGCCATTTTCAAATCTTTGCTTTAGTTCTCGATCTGGTTATTCGTATAGTACTGATTTCTTTTACCGTTGACATGACTTTATATACTCCGCTACTTTCACTTTTGTGACGGGCGTTCTTCGTGCGGCTCCACGTCATTGGTCCAGTAGTTATGCATGGCGAATTATACATACTTTCTCTTTTTGCGCTTTCACTTTTTGTTTTTAGTTTTATGTGAGGTTTTAGTAATGGTATCTACGCTGCTGGTAATCTTTGCGTGTCATCACGTGTATTAAGGTTGTTTGGTCGTTTTTTTATTTCGATCGCCTCTCTTATTATTTTTCCGTTATGTTGTTCTATGCTCGATGAAATAGGTGAATCTGTACCAAAGAAGGCGTAAACTGTTTCAACAGTAGAAAAGCTTATAACTTCTGGTTTTTGGAATATTCGTGGTATAATTTCTATTAATTACTACGGAAATGGCAAAAATCACGATGAATTACTATTATTTTTACTGGCTACATTAAGTAGATAACACGTGGATAACAATGCTCTAGCTTATGCATCTGCGACTATGGCAGCAAAACTTCCATATTCCCCAGCATTTGACTTTCCTGGACTATTATTTATTTCTAAATATAAAAAACTTTCTTACAAGAAAGAATTTTTGTAGGGTTGGACAGGTCTTACTTTATATAGAGCCCAAAAGATTTTGCGATTAATTGCACTAAATGTAACGATCTTAAAGGAAAATAAAAAGAATTTTAAAATGGCCATTTTGATTATTTTGCTTGAACATATCAAATGACTCTCGTACAATATTAAGGTGTGCCAAAATGCTATTATTGACGTGATTAGAAGAAATTCCAGAGATTTTAAAGTAGTTTTTAGAGAACGCCTGCTTACTTTTTAAAAGATAGCTTATTTTGTAAATGTATTGAATTGGGAGTTAATTGGAAGTTAAGAGATCCTTGTCGAAGAATTTCCCCAAATAGGATATAATACGCTATATTAAGAGTTGTTTTTCCACCGGAGAAATAATTATTATTTGATGCCTAGCAAATTTAAAAGTTGTGCTTAATGCATTTTAAATTTATTGGCAATGAAAGAACAATGATATTGTCGAAAAATGTCAGCTTTATTAAAAAACACCATATCTAAGCACAACATGACTGTATACATTTAAATACGTTTTGCGAATACGAATTTCACAGCATTAAGTGACAACCCCGGTTGTAGTACAATATCTTTTTCTGTAATCTATAATTACAAGGAACAGTAATAAAGTTAAGACAAATTAAATTTATTATTGATAAATGAATAACTTTTTAAATAAATCAAGTCTGCTAATATATTTCCATTTAATCTTTATGGTTTAACATAGTTTTCTTCCTAGGAAACAAAGTGATGATTTAGCAACTGACAGTAACTAGAACAAACTAGGATTTCGTATAGGTTATAGAAAAAATACGTTAATGTATTGCTAGACCTACATTCATATGCGTATACGTAGAATGTTGCTAAGAAAGTAAAAAATATTTTAGTTGCACATGCTCTCTCTATGACTTGTACTTTAATTGTTCCCAAATTATTTTTAGAAATACACCATATTGTAGAAAACCTCATAAAAATACGCCCGTGTATATACTTGA
Source organism: Phrixothrix hirtus (assembly GCA_024586415.1). NCBI lineage: Eukaryota > Metazoa > Arthropoda > Insecta > Coleoptera > Phengodidae > Phrixothrix > Phrixothrix hirtus. The sequence goes on along the minus strand of JAHWXV010928918.1, from coordinate 999 downwards.
ACACGATATTTCATACAGTCTAATAAACAAATGTTATCTTGAAACAGTTTTGTTTGAACCCCTAAACCAACCAACTCTTTTTATCGATTACCACTAAAAACTTTTCTGCTTCTGATAACAGCCCTCAGTTTGCACTCTCCAAATTTGATAGTATTGCATTAGATCGTTTTCGAATTTTTGTTGACGAAACATTGAGCACAAACGGCAGCCAGAAGTATATTATGCTAAAATTAATATGAACGTGTTCATGCGTCACGTATGAAAGTTGAACCCATTCTAATAACATTTTCTTCAAAAAAGTTGGGGTTGTAGACATGCAAATATTTTCAAAGTTTAAGGTCTAGTTTGTCTGACCAGAGCGATATGGCACGAAAAAGTGTGGTACCGTTTCCGATAAAATCTAATCTATGTGTAGTAGATATGAGCGGTTTGTATAAAAGATTGGCACTAAATTTTGGAGAGGTGTACGATTGTTTCCTGACGCCAGTTCATTCCAATTAAACTCATTTTGATTTCAACAATTTAAAACGCCACAGATTTTATTTTTTAAAGGTAGGAGCTACTTTATAAAGATGTCCACCAGCAAAAAATATCGCAAATTAGATTTTACTGCACAAGAGGATAAAATATTAATAGATAAAATGAAAGAAAATCCTCCATTATATTTCAAAAAATTAAAAAGTTACGAGATATGAAAATGAAAAATAAGATTTGGGCAAAAATTTTGAAGGAGTCGGGACAAACGTCCAATAACGCACTCATCATCGTCATCCTGTTCTTCTAATACCATAGCAATAATAAAATTATATCTGCATCCATTTCTAAGCTCTACAAGTACCCTACGTCAATATAGAAATTTTTGATAGAAAACATTTATCTCGCAACGATTTGAGACTGTTTAAACAAACCACACACAGACTAAACTTCTGAACGGAATAAAATCTGCGAACTAGAGCGATCTTCTTCGTCCTATATTAACGAACTATTTAGGGTCGATCT
>JAHWXV010928907.1:0-15035 GCA_024586415.1 Phrixothrix hirtus | reverse complement strand
TTTCGGACTCAGGGGACCTGAAAACTTGTATTTCCGCTAAAAACTGGACATTGAAAATTTTGACCGAAAACATGACTTTCTCTATACTATATTTCATATACGTAAGAGAAATTAAAAAATCGTGCTGGTCGCAGTTACATCAGTGATTTGCTATAAAAACGGAATGAATATGATCCATTTCTGAAACGAATCGTAACAGGTGACAATGAGTGGATCATTTATAACAACGTTGAGCGGAAAAGTTATGGAGCAAGCGAGCTAAACTGGTATTAACCACTTCGAAACCCGGTTTACATCCGTTATGCTCTACATTTGTTGGCACTATGCGGTACTATGCAACAATCAAATAATCAATTTGGATTACTACTGTTTTCAGTTAGATCGATTAAAGACAAATCGGCAAAAATTGTCCAGAATTAATCAATAGGAAGGCGTTGTTTTTCATCATGATAATGCCAGACCTCATACAGGTTTGCAGACTCGCCAAAAATTATTCGAGCTTCACTGAGGTATTTAACCTCATCACCGTATTATCTCGACATTATACTCTCTAATTGTCATTTATTTCGGTCGTTGAAAAACGCCCTTAATGGTTTGAACTTTATTTCTCTGAATCGCATCAAATCTAATTGGATAACTTCTTCGCCGAAAAAAACAGGACTTCTACAACTAACTAAAAAATATTTTCATCTGATTTTTACTTCAAAATCTGCACGGGCTTTCCAGAAAACCATATTATTAACTATTAACCGATATATGTGTGTAATTTGTGGACTACGAGATAATCTACCCTATCAACCCTTCAAAATAAAATGTTCCGTGTAAAAAACAATGCCATTATGACACTCAATTGCGTTTCATAATGTCCTTAATATATAAAGATGCGATTGTAATACACGAGTTCAAGTTTGGAAAAAGAGAGCAAAAGGCTAGCTTTCTCACGAGTGAGCTAAAACGTCTTATGAAACAAGTTTGTTTATGCTAATTTCTCTATTTGCATTTATTTAAGTTTTAAAACTAAATAAATTATATTACATTAAATTTGATCTTCGTAAATATACAAATGTATTCTGTTTCGTTTAAGTTGAGCGTTTAATAAGAGATCTGTCTAGTATATTGTACCAGTGAACTTCAGGTTGTACAAATACATTGTATCATTTACGTGTGCTATTTATGTTGTAAACACAACACGTCATTGATTTTATGTCATTAGAAACCTAAGCGTTTGAGTATTAGGCGCAAAATAAAACACAAAGTGTATAAAAATTTATAAATATTTATTGAATTTCATATTAATGTACTCTAACGCGTTTGCTTAAATATTATTGAATGAAAACAACTGTGTAATGTTATTATAATAATAATTTCAAGATTTTATTTTTAAAATTATGTATTTTAAATTATGTTGTCCTATAAATCTATATTGAATAATTAATTATACAAAAAAGAATTTATAGTGAAATTTTACCTTGAGTAAACATTGTTTTATATCGTATCTATGAAAATAATGAATGTAAACGTAAATGAACTACAACTGCTCACATGAAACTGTAGTGTACAAATGTGGGTAGAAAGGAATCACTTTTACTAGGGATTGTAATCAAACAATGCATTTTTTCTAATGGTTTGGAAAGTTATGCATTAGTTTAGCTTATCCATACAGAAAATGTTTAAAATTCCCCCATTTATTTGCATGAATACACGCGTTTATATGGACACCGAGTACTTGTGATGTTAACAGCTGTTTCTCCGTACAGTAAAACAATAGCTACTAATTCAACCATATTCGATAATTCGCAAATTTTGAACTAATGACTAATTGACACGTCTACAAGCATTAATGCAGAGATCATGTATCTTATATATACGGTGAATTCCGTAAACAAATACATATTATATATACAGTTGATCAGTGAATTCCTCGTCCTATACAGTAGATCAAGTTACAAACAGAACCGGCCTAAAAACTCTACTTACAAATATTTCGAAAACTACGCAATTTAGGCACATGGTTTATAAGCGTCTTTTAACTTAAATACCAAGCTGTCAAAGTAATTATCCTTATATGTTCAAAACATTTCCTGATAGACCCTTAAATGGCGATGTCCAAAGTTTAAAGGCGATGTGTTATTTGTGAAAGGAATGGCGTGGGACTGGCACGACTAATGATTATCTAAAAGGGATACGATTTTTTTCCTCCATTGGAAGCAGCTGCTCTACAGAAAATTGTTATCGAATTATGATAGATAGATAGAACGTTATGATGCCGGGGGCTAAATCTATATAGAGTGAGCAGACCTCGCTTCGGATAAGCTCCCCGAATCGGACTTAAGTCGTTATGTTAATATATCTTTTTTCAAAAAGTTAATCTTGTTACATGTATATCTATTGTAAATGTTAAGCGAGCTTAGCCGTGGTAAGTACTTGGATGGACGAACACATGCTTTGATGAAATATAAACTTCTATTAAAGATATAAAATGTCATTTTTATTACATTTATAACGATTACAAAAATTAAGTAAATTTGGGAGCGGTAAGTACTCAAATGTTTAATCGCATAATTTTTATATTTATTATAAAATTCTATTAAAAATTGCAATACAAAGCAATTTCCATTCTACCGGGATTCGTACATTACACCTTTTCAATTCAGCTTCATACCTCCCATCACTTGCGACATTTGGACACTGACGTTTTAAGTCCACAGACGTTTTGAACTATCTAAAAGTGAAAGCAAGGAAACCAAATGCAGAAAGGAAGATAACTGACATGAGATAGCATTACTCTTTAAACAAGCTTACTGAAAAATGATGAGTTTTGAGTAGGAAGCTTCAAAATCTAAAAGCTGTGGAATCATTCCTCTACACGCGTTACCAAATGATATAATTAGTTTGAGCACTGCAAAGACAACCAAAAGCCTAAAACATATTTGGACTATTTAAAAATCGACCGACTAAGAAAGCAGCCTCGGTGAAGAAACAACGCGTGAAGCTTATTGATTCAGAACGACAGTACAAATGCAAAGGAAAATCAAAAACAGATCCGGCTAGTGAAGAAGAAAGTTACAGAACTCTATATGGAAAGAAGCGTTGCTTTGTCATAGAAAACCCATATAATTTCTATTGTAAAGAGTAACAAAAAAAGACGACAGAAGAAAAAGTCACGAAACTTCGTACGATGAGTCGTTTGATAAAAGAAACATGCGCGGTGATGAGGAATTTGAGGACATCAACTTGTTCAATCATTCAATCTGCTTTTTCTACAGTGTTTAGAATTAAAATGAACTTTAGTTCAGATGTCCAGATTGTGGCCCGTAGTTGAACAAATTGCGCAGTGGAATTGCCGATAAAGAAGATTTTATATATGATATGTGCAGAAAAGTATTTTAGAGTCTAGTTTATAGTGTGAGCTAACATTTTTATAATAGAATATTATGACACAAGTATATAAGCTAGCCTTTAAAGCAAACGCAACGTTGTGAGTGCTTTAAAGGTACTTACTTATACGCTTGTATCATACACTACTTTTATAAAGAAATAAAATTAAACATTGAAACCAAATCAATTTCATTTTTTATTTGAAACAGGCTACCTGATATTTTCACAAATACTAGCGTGTATATAACAACGGTTATTTATAAGTTGTAAGTAAATATTATAGTTATTGTAGCTACTTGCACGGTGTGCTTTAAACAACGATTATGATGCAAGTATGATAATATTATATCATACAACAAGTGGAAGAAATTGCAATTCAACTGAGAGAACACTTTTTCCACGAGAGAGATGACTCTTGTGAATAAAACGCTCTCGCAGTTGAAGCGCTTTCACACGTGTTACACATTTTATTTTTACATCCTTTCTCATTTTAATTTTATGTTCAGATTTATCTAGGCGCAAGTTTTATCTTCAGACTTTTACCTATATAAATGAGCAACAAAAATGTTTTTCACAACCGGATATGAATCAAACTCTGTTTCTATAGTTGTGACAGACATGAAGTATTTTCTTGAGGAATATAATACCCAACAAAAGTTCTTAGGGAGTTTTCGTTATGCATGAAATGAAAATAGTATACTATATATGTTAATGCCAAATGATGGTATATTAAAATTTGTTTGTATTATTTTTTGTATGATTGATAAATTAAAATTAATTAAGAAATTTTAAATTTTAAAGTTGACATTTAAATGTTTAACTATAAGCGACGAAAGTTAAAATTAATACTATAGCTAGGATATCATGTAAACAGCTGTAAGTGACGCAATATTAGATTGTTATTATCCTAGGGTGGTAAGGGTGATTTATTAAAGTGGTAACAACGTTAGTAAATAGAAATTATTCGAGATAGCAAGGCCTAAAAGAACTATTTTGCTACCTCAAATGGTGACATCAATGCAACACGTTTTTTAAGTAGACCAAAAAGATTATTTAACCTAAAATTAATAGATTTTTATAGATTTGTGTAATAAAGGTAAAGGTAACTAGAGTGACCAATTAACTGAGTTACAAATGTAACTATTTAAAATGTATTTAAAATTAGGTAAAGTGCGGAAATTAGTTTTACATATGCTTTACAATTTGTTAAATTAGATCTAATGTTATGGAAACACATTAATTATGGGGAAATGGTAAATAAAAATGTTTACAAATCCTACTTTTGCAACAGATTGATTTACATGCGTGCGTACTATCGATTAGGATCGCTTATTTATTATTTTAAGCAAAACGAACACTGTTTATGTAAATGAGAAATAGTTTACCATGTCACTAATGTATTTTAATTATATTTAACTGAATTAAACTTAAAATATTTTATGCACGTCTAACTATGAAAGTGTGTCTAACATTTTCTGACATATAAGTATAGAGGTATTGACTTAAGTTCGAATTGTATCTGATTAACTAGATCCTATTGAATTATAACAAGAATTGAACTAACTAATTAATCACGAAAGATCATTTTACTTTATGTTATATATATATAATCATTAACCTTTCCGACAGCGATAGCACTTTATATATATTTTGATTTTGACCGATTAAGGTAATTAAATTTGCTTAGCTCAATACAAAGAAGGGTGTGTATACTTGGAGTAATCAATTTAATGTCAATTTACTGCCTGCAAATGAAATGCGCTTCAATTTGTTCATTCATTATATGTATTTTATTTTTATACTTGAATATTTCAAAAGCTTCTAAAAAACCAACTGTTTCTTTAGATTAGCTTCATAAACTTATTAAACATATATTTTTAATGACCAACAAAATAAGTATTTAAATGTTACAATTTGTCAGGTTTCGTTAATATTAAAGAAATTTTCGCTATTGGGCGCGAAATTCATTTTAAAAGTAAACATATTGATAACGCAAAATATCAAATTTCAAATTTAGTAAATAAATCTTCCTTTAGGGCAGATTAAATGTATAAGACTAAAAAATATAATTTTCAATCAAAAATAAGATAAATAAATAAAATCTAATTTCTGTTAAAGCAGTTAAAGTAAATACTTTAGTGGTTATTTCAGAAGATAATAATTTATAAATTGTTTATGATCTTATCGGTAATGAAATTTTTGAAACTTTTTCCAGAGACCCCATACAAAGTTTTAAAACGACAGGAAGCAAAATTTTGAAAATTACTAGGTATTATTTTTAAATATTTTGACAAAAGCTAAATTATAATTAAATACCCCCAAATTCAAAAATTATATGGTCTTATAATGTTGTATGAAGCTAATATGCCTATTAGACCGGTTGTTTCGTGTGTTCAAGTACCAAAAAATAATCAATATTAAATATATTGTTTAGAACTTATTAGTAAACATAAAGGCATATAGTAAACAAATGGCAAAAAAATAATAAACTTGTTAGCTTTGGTATAACTAATATGTTTTATAATATACTTCCCAGAGATAATTGTTTGAAATTAAATAATTTTAGTTTGATTAAAAAATTCGAATTCGAATTATGTTAATCAAAGCTATTTTAGTTTTGACACAATGTATTTACAAAAAGCTTAATTACCTACGAGATTATCAGCTCCTATCTACATTTAAAACAAATATTAACTTTTTGAAGTACTTTAAAGTATCAACAATTAATATCTTGAAATATGGTAGTTGTAAATTAATTGTACAATTTGCAATTCGATATACATTGGTTAGATACTTATAAACTTTGAGATTAGATATATAGGACACATTCGATATTACAAATATAAACAGTCTTCTAAATTGAAAATAACGTTGAATTTTTACATTTTTGCAATAAAGGCCACAAATTAGGCGTTTTAGAAGCATTCGAAATATTCGAGCATAAAACAAAGTACTTCTAATGATAATAACATACATTCCCATTATTTAATATTTTTTCAGTTTAGAAGTAAATAATAGCTGTCAATTACTAATATTTATTCTCCTATGCTTTTCATAAAGTAATTTTATATTAAATTAAGATAATTTAGTTTATTTTAGTTGTATTACCTTTTATAATAATTTATTTCTATAATAACTTATATTCAACAGTTGTACTGTAAAAATCAGTTGTAAATGACACTTCATTTTGAAACGTGTGGGGTAATAGTAATAAAGATATTGTATAGAATGTCTTTGAATTTAACCCTACACTGCCCAAATTGTTTTAGTTTTAATATTGCCTGTTGTTTGGGAAAACTATTTTAAAAAATCTAGATTATCGTTTGTCTGTTAAAAATAGAAAAAAGGTATTGTCTTAAATTTGAGATATAGTGTATTTATTAACATTTTTAAACAAAGAAATTCTGTCACAATTCATTCACTGTGAAAGCGTTTAAAACATATATTCTTATTTAAAAATAGAAAAACGCCATATTTACTGCATTTTATTTGAGAACGATACTTGTATATCGGAAACTTACAGCGTTGCCGTGCTTCGGAGTATATAGGCCAATGAGATTATCCATCCATCATATTTGGGAGGGATATACGGAGTTGTCGCAGATTTCTTCTTTTTGCTTTTATTTTAGACTCAACCTCTCAAGGTTTTCCTCTTTTTGATGGGTATTCAGTACCTATCCTACAAAGGCAATCGGCAATTTCTGCCCTAAACTCTGCTAAATTGAGTATTTGCAACCCTTCTGTAAAGGAGCCAAGAGTTTACCAGCGTCATATTAAGCAAATGATAAAAACATCCTCGTATACCATTTTTTTGTGCGTAGAATTATTTTATAACGCCCAATAAGGCAAATCATGAGATTGAACCCGCCCATATGTTTAGTATATTTGATGATTTGGGCATTCTAGTTGCATTTCTTTTCTGCTTTCTATCCAATCTCTTTACGCTTATTTTAGGTAGATCTCCAGTAAATGTGGACAACAGAATTACATTTTTGTTGTCTTTCCATAAAATGGAACTTACTTTAATTCCATTAAAGTTACAAGTGTACTCCCAAGAAGTTCCTTTAACGGCTTTTTCTATTTTGTTGTCAGTCGGAAGTTTACTCTTGGGAATTCTGTTCCTTCTTGCCGTATCCAAGGAAAAAATACCTCTGCTTGATAAATACGACACCAATGGCAACTAGGTATAATAATTGTCAAAATAAATAATATGATTGATATTATGAGGAACATTTCTATATAAACGTGTAATGACATTTGAGTTAGCGCCCAATTCTGGTTCACTAGATAATCTAAATTTTGGCAAATTTTCAGAACCACTATCTATCTTAAAATTATAGGAGAAAGTACTAGCTCAATAAAATATGAATAATTTGTATCCCCGCTTATGTGATTTTGCAGGTACTCATAAATACTGCTTCATGTGGTGTTTAGCCTTAATCGCACATAATTGTTCATCGATAGATAAATTCCGTTCAAATGGGACACTCTGAAATTTTGAACAAAGGTAGGTAATAATTGGCGGCAATTTATGTAGTCTATTGTGATTTTCGTTATTTATAGGCAGCATGTCAAAACTGTTATTGAAATGCAGTGCTAGTGCTCTACGTATTGCTTCAAAGTTGTTTTGACTCATCGTTCCTTTTATCTTTGAAATGCTTAATCGGTTACTCCAAAACGACCCACAGTTAGACATATGAATCAAAGACATGCATATACGCATGCTAAAATACTTTTGTAGGTCACCAGATGTAATTTTGTTCGTATAACTCGGATTCGTTTGAATTATATACGTGTTTGATTCATCACAATTTTTTAATATAGTCATCAAAAAAAGATTTGAAAAATGAAATTGGGGTATCTAAATCTATAAATGATTGTCTAAGTTTATCATTTCCTTTGAAAGATTTTGCTAAATCATCAACAACTAGGTTGCGCTTTTTCCAAATGACATTTGCTAACTGTGTCCTACAATTTTTTTTCAATGTGTACCTCACCATTTTCTGCGTTATTTGGTTCACACAGGTCAATTTTCATACTATTTTCAGCTGTGTCTTCATTTTTAGGTTGTTCAGGTATGTTCCCTTCAGGAAATAGTCCATCTTCAAATTCCAATGGCATGGAATCGATAGGCTGGTTGACAAATCATCGCAATGACTTATCAACGGGAACTTCTTCTTTTCCCGCTTGATCCAAAAAATCTAAATCATCTACACTCTCAGACAAATTCTCTAAACATTTTTGTAGTTCAACTTGACGTAGATCGTTTTCCCAAGACACATCTATAACATTTGATATAATAAAAAGAGACAAAAAAGTTGTACAAACTTTATATTACAAATATTTATTTGATAATTGTGATAAATTCAGCAAAATTCTGACTAGATGTATATATCACTATTATAAAAACATTTACTGACGCAAAGTATTATGTTTCAATTTTGATACGTTCAAATAGAAATCATGTTTACAGATGAATCATAATATAAAGAAAGCACTATTAATGTTATTTACGTCATATACACCTTATATTCTAAGTATTTACCTGATTTTTGTAATATTCGGTCCACTTGTTTACACCACATGAACATGCAAGTACAATTTAACCAGAAAAATATAAGATTTTTATTCTGCTCTTTATTTAATCCATTCCAAAAGCACGTGTTAAATTTAATGCATAGCGTTTCAGCTAGTAATTAATTCCTACATTACTTAAAATATTATATTTACAAGGTTGTCTCAAATTTAATATAATGAGCAGTGTAGGGTTAAATTTATGTTTTATTTTAATTATAATCAAGTAAGGGTGGAGAAAATTAATTATATTTTGTTGAGAAGTATTATACCTTCGTTGTGAAAAAAATAGTACGGGAGCGGTTTTTTCTAACCTCCAATGGTGCAGGTGAACAGGGAATCTAGTGTTAGGAGGCGGAGGGCGACTGCAGGTCCCCCACTATAGCCACTTCCAACTTCTTTACGCCGCTGTGAGCTGAGTTGCACGCACGTAAACATGGCTGCTACGATTGACTCTTTCACCAAGTGCGAATTGCGTAATGTAATTCGGTTTCTTCAAGCAGAAAGGAATAGTGAAGTTGAGAGCTATTAAGGACAAAAGAACAGTCAAGCTGATTTCTGGAGTTCTTCTGATTCATGACAACGCCCGACCTCGTAGTGCTGCTGCAATCCAATAGCTTCTTCAACAATTTTGGTGGGACGATGTTGAACACGCTTATTATAGCCCCGATTTAGCGCCGAGAGACTTCCACATCTTACCTGAACTTAAGAAGTGGCTAGGAGGGCAAAGGTTCGAGACTAATGTAAATGTTCAAAGGAACTTTAAGGCTCATGTCAACATTCTATGAAGAGAGGTTTGCAAAGTTTGTCCGCAGAAGCCTCAATAGTGACGGTGATTTTGTCGAATAGTAACCATTTTTGTACCTTTGGGTAATAAATTTATTTGGTTATTTACATTTGCCTTTATTTTATGGACCATCGGAGATTTAACTTTAGATCACCATTTTCTCATAATTTTGTTTTCAAAAACGATTTTTAAATTTTGAAAATTTAAATGATATAATGTACTCTAAATATAATCTTGTCTACTAACTGAAAAGAATTATGAATGGAACGCTAGGAAACACTACTACTGTAATTTTATATGCATATAAAACACTCAATGTTTTCTTAAAACGTGTTTGTAGGTATGTGACATATAAAAGTTCTTTGGCCTTGTTTATTTTCTTTGAAATAACGAAACAATTTTATGTCGATCGTTACACTTTAAGACACAATTTTTAAATCAATTGATTGCTTGGTACCAAAGTTATTTGTTAAAGTCACTAGATTATAATTGTTTTATCTTAAATGTGAGACATGATATTAATCTTGTTAATTGTTCTTAATTAATTTTGTTTTAAAATTTGTAACGTGTTCAACGGAAATTTGTATTCTAAAACAAAATAAGCGATTCCTTTTACGCCGACCATTTCCAATATTATTTCCTAAAGGTCACTATTGTAAACAAACTGAACAACTGGAAATACATCGCTTATTTATTTTTTTTTTTTTGCAAACATTATTTTTAAATTTTTCGCTTACCTCTGTTAGATTCGTGTACCGGACATAGAGAAATACTGTGCTTATTTCAGATTAAGTAACAAAATTCTTTGAACATTATCTTATTGAATTAGAAACAATTGTTTGCTTATAAACAAATAATTAATCCTAATTTAAGATGTACCGATAAATAACACACTACTAACACACTTACTAGGGTTGGACTTAATAGTATAATTGTTAATATTTCGAAAACTATACGCTTTTGAAAGGTATTTGATAAGCAAATTGTATTCTACAGGTTATAAAGTACTCACAGTTTGCGAAGTGTCACATTTTTTAGGACACTCTGTATAAACCTAATTTTCCCTCCATGCGTTATAGCCCTTGTTTTCGCTATTTGGCTACAAATTATATCTTAGATGCATGCACTTTCCTTCCTTGAAGTATAATATAATATATAGGGTGTCCGCGATATAAAACGCATTATTTAACACACGTGTACCCAAGCGCTTTGTAAACATAAATCATGGATACAGACCTGTAATATCCTTCACCATGAATCGTATTTAAAAACACAAATTTGACTGTATTGTTAACAAATATGTTACCTTCACTATTAGAGCACTTTTTCGAGTCAAGGTCGCCAATTGTTTTAATAAAAATAGTCGAACGAATTTCTTTAAATTGCCTAAGTTTGTTTGTATGTGGTAAAACACTATTGCTTATTAATTATAATTATTTACGCATTGATTATTATAAACTTATTTTATAAATATCATAAATTGACAAGTTTTATTTACATTAATTTATATGAACATAGCTTTAATGAATATAAACTACGTAAAATTTTAATGAAATTCACTTATCGTTTAGATTCTTAACTATTTTCACAAAATTCAAATTATACACAAAACAAGCGAGTGCAAATATTTATAATATGAAGATGTTTCTTATCAAGAAAATTTAACGCCGTGTTAAAGCGGTTTTGTAAAAGTGAAAATTATTTCTTTAAAGCCTAAATTATTTTTAATCTTTTGGCAAAAAATAATTTAAATTTGCATTAAATTTGTTTCATAACAACAATTTATTCGAAATGTAACGAAAACGTTACGATCGTCTTTAAAGGGTTAAAAAAGGTTTTAAATTCAATAATACAAATGTAGACATATTAAAAATCGTATCTAACCTTATTATTATTTTAAAGAAATTGCAAGCTTGTAGAATTAACAGACCACTAGAAATTAAAGTAAGAAAATAAAACTTTTTATTTTAAACGGTAATAAACGTATCGGGTATTTATAATGACTGATGATTATTTATCAATAGTGCTGTGAAATCGTATACGTTCGTTTGGTTTCGGTCAGTAGCTAAAGATGTATGGCCGACCAGCAATTTAAAAAGCAGGGACGGACTGAAAACTTTAATTGCAAATTTTTTCTGAAACTATGCAATTTAGACACATATTTTATAAGAGTTTTTTGTTGCGCATATTAAGGTACCTGTTTTAAAGTAATTTACCTTATATCGCGGACACCCTGTATATAATTTTGCTAATTTTGCTAATTTGATAATTGTTATTTGTAGTTAAATTTCTACAATTTGACAGTTACTTTTACCTAATGGCGTAATTTCCCATGATTTTAGAAGAGTCGTAGCATTACGTCAATGCAATGTCAGGATTACCCTGACCGGAGGGTAAGCCTGTCAATTAAAAGAAAACCAGGATAGTCATATTTTTCAAAGAAAATTTTATCCACTTGCTAATATCTCCCAAATGCAATTCTCTCTCAGGTTGCATCGTATATTTTAAAATATATTAAAAATTAGAAGGACTATATTCAATTTCTCATAGGGATGTAGGCATTGTCCCATTTTTCTCTGCTTTAGATAACAAGCAAATGTAAAATAATTAATTAAAATTTATCAGTAATTTAAATAATAATCATTTCTACATCAAAATGCATAAAGATATAAGATGTTCCGGAAACAAATTTGAAATATAACAGATGAATTAAATTATATATCTACCAATAAAGCAAGTCATATAACTTGACTACTATTTATGTTTAACATTTTCTCAGGAAATGCACACAGTTAGTATTATACTAGACTAGTTCGTGGACAATTTACTTTACAGAATTCAAATAAACTGTCTACTCGTATATCCACAGGAGTGACTAAATTGCTCACCTACAAGGACGATAGCGTAGAGGGATGTCAGATTTTAAATTGTGACATTAATTGATGATATTGCAAATTTGCTTAGAAGAAATTTAACTGAAACCATTTTGTTTATGCAAACATTATTTTTAAAGTTATAGTGGAACATCGTGAGATTGTTTACAACTATAGAGGCAAACTTGACATAATAAAACAAGACAAGTGTTATATGCATAAAACCCATCCTCTGAAAAACCTTTTCGTTTAAAATAGGTAAACCTTTTAGGGGTATAATTTGATTTAAATTTTAAACGAGAATGATACTAAAAATTAAAATTTTCAACTTTAAAAAGTAAAATTGATAAAACAAGGTAAATTTTATACTGACAATTAAGTTATCTGTGATAAACATATCGGAGCGGAAACAAGGCAGAATTACAAATGAAATGAACTTTCTTAAATTATCTTGTACAATAGCGGTGCTATTTGTGAAGTCATTTCGCTTGGCAGACTGCATTGTCGTGGCTTCTTACATAGAGATAGTCCTGGACTTTTATGCACAATTACATGAAATTGTCTCTTTGAATCCGGGAACAAAAGACGGTATGCGAAAGGTTATATGTATAGAATAAAAGATGGGGATAATGACGCTGAGGTGCGCATAGATCGCAGCTACTGGAATTTAATTAAACGCGGATTACGACTTAGCATCGAGGATGGATACACGCGACCTTATCTTACTCGATTTCTCCATTTAAGATTTCTACACTGTCAATAAAAATTTAAATTCAATATTTTTGCCACATTTTCTTAAAATACGTTTAAATTCCTTAGTATTTTGAAGCAAAACTTCTCCTCGTTGCTTTTTTAAGTAAAGGTTTCCTGCTATTTTGAAACAAAAATTACAGTATGTGACAGAAGTGTTAGAATATTGCTAAAATTTAAAAAATATTTAGCAGTGTACAAATAAAAGAATATTCATGTGACAGTAAATTAATTTAAAGTTTGGAAGTTACAATGCTCTATCTGTGTATTGTGCAAGATACAATAGAATTGTGACTTTGCATGGATATACGTTCATAACAATGCCGAAACTGGCAGCATGAAATTCAATTAATATTCTCTACTCTCGTCTGCATATACATTAAGTTTGAAGTTATTCTGTATTAATTCGGTTTTCAGCTTCACGAGATTTTGGCGATTAAATTATAATTCCACGTACTGCAGATAACTTTTAACGATGGTTTTTGTAATATAAATTAATATTTAAGATCAAATTTACCTCGGTATTTTAAAACAAAGCTACTTATATTATGATATATGAAATAATAAATTTTATTGGTTATTAATATTTAAAAATATATTTTAATTCGGTCGTTAAGTAAATAAAACCTACACATTACTAAGTTATTGCCTTATAAAGTTTAGAACGGACAGCTTTTCTATTAACAAAGGATTTAAATTGTTAGTTACAAATCGATAATAAAATATGTTGTTGAGTATAATTTTAGTATAGTCTTAATAAACAAAGTCTGACCGATACAAAATTTTTAGCCTTTGTTAGTCTTTAACTACAAATATTATTTGTAAAAATTGGAATCGTTTTGTAATCAAAGTCTTTTATACTTCTCATTATAAGATATCAAGTAAAGAAGAAGGATCGTAACAAGGGGAGAAAGCCAAGGCACACGAGCACTATGTGTTGAAAAGGGTGGCTTGGAATGTGGGTAAGAAGGATGCAATTGTGCGAACACATAAATATTAAGCATTTGTAATAAAATAAATTTTTGTATTAAACTATAGTTATTAAAATTAAGTGTAATATTTTAAACTTAAAATTACCTTTGAAGTGAAACAGAACCATAAAAAGTTTCTACTGATGATTAAATTAAGGAAATCAGAAACGAATTAGAAATTGAAAATTCGTTATGAAATAGGAAGTGGAGCCGGAATCTTGGTTATCCCAGTATAATAAATATCCTAAAGAGCAACCTTGTTGCAATTTTAGAAAAATGATTTACGACCATAAATGCGTTAAGCAGGACTGCAAATAATGTAATAATGAAACTATTCTCAAACTGTATTTTTTGTGTTATAATACACTAAAATATGTGACATTCCTAGACATCTAGATCGAAAAATAACATTTAATTTTTAGGCGGAGCAATTTCTAAAAACTTACAAATAAGGAATAATTTGAACTCAGACTGATTTCCTAAATACAAATATGTAATAACACATAAGGTGTTCTACTTAAAAAAATAAAATTACGTATATTTCCTGTTCAACCGGAAGTTGTAGAAAACACTTAATTATGTACAGAAGTTGCAATTTATGAGCACTGTTAATCGTGAAAAACTCATCTATGTAGTACTGTAAATAAAAATCCCATAGGCGGGAGGGTATATATATATATATATATATATATATATATATAT